>OZ026836.1:4470492-4690492 GCA_964023205.1 Lutraria lutraria | reverse complement strand
CCGGAGGGAGGCATTGTGTTTCCAAAGCGCACGTGACGCATTTTTGTTCGATACATTTTAATTTAGGAACAACTGACCATATTTAGGAATTCAAATGGTCCGAAATATTCCTTCGTTTTTAAGGGGTTCTTAAGAAATATGTTCAAATATCCGATGAACCTGGGTTATCTACCCCTTGTTATCTTCCCACAATGTTTTCCACCAACAGCTGTTGATATCCTCACCTGTTGTGTGAATCATAAAAAGAAAATCCTGGATGTAATATTATCAGCAAGATTGTCACTTTATGGACATGAATATTGCACGGGACTCAGTATTCATTCCGAGCCAATAATGATATACATGTACATTCTTTCAGCGTCCGTTCTAGGAAAACGTTCTATAGATAGCAGACGATAAGTTTTTTTTATAATTTAGAATATTTGAAATACATCTTTAGATACATAGCTATGTAGTTATAAATAGGTAATTCTTAGAAGCTTGTGAATAATTCTGGTGCAGGTCTATAATTGATATATGTACAGTACAACCTCTGTAGAGCAACACCCTGTGGGAGCTGCAAATATTGACCGTTGTTTAGAGGTTGTTGCTCTACAGATGTTAAATTTATAGTAATTATCAGCTCAGGGAAATGTTGAAGGTGTTGTTATAGAGAGGTTGTTGCTCTACAGATGTTAAATTTATAGTAATTATCGGCTTAGGGAAACGTTGAAGGTGTTGTTATAGAGAGGTTGTTGCTCTACAGATGTTAAATTTATAGTAATTATCAGCTCAGGGAAATGTTGAAGGTGTTGTTATAGAGAGGTTGTTGCTCTACAGAGGGCCGCTCTGGTGAGGTTGTACTGTATATGAAAGAATGTGTTTATTTATTACGTTTCCGATTACTATTTGAGAAAATACTGTACTGACGGTTTACAGTGTGTGCTAGTCAAAATACATCAAGTATGTTTACATACTAATTTGCATGTACATGTTGTTACAAAACTAACCAATTAACAATATTTGAACTAAAAAGCCGATGAATAAATTTGTTTAAACTCATTCCATTTGTAAAATCAAAAGCTTACACTTAGGCCACCCTTGAAACATTGTTAGATTATTGTTACGCGATCCAAACATTTACAATAAGTAGCTAAGTAAGCATTTTTGTAACGTAATATGCTTGAACTGAAATCGAAAGTCTGAAATGAAGACGGAATCGAAATCGCTTAAAAACATAGCGTCAGGGAATTTTAAATAAAAGGTCGCGTGACAGCAAACAAACAATCTTAAGTGTCGCCATATCATGGGGGCTAGATACTGCAACATTTGATTATATTCATGTGAAGCCGAGTGGTCTGGTTCCCTGTCTCCTTTGGTTCTTGGCATAACGCAGGGGAGTAATGTAACGTCAGGACTAAGCCGAGACTTGTTTGACAACATGATATGAGGGTTGATCCAGAAGTTCGTCGACACGAGTTTAGACTTTATTGCACGTCTTATTCATCAGTAAAAACTGTTTGTTTGACAGTATATCTATATATATGTACAATGCATACATGTAGTTGTTTCATGTGTGTGAAGTTGGTAAAGCAATCGACATTCAATATCTGGCTAGACATTCGATTTTTTCATTCACTATGATGGCCATACAGTATGTGTTTCGAATGTCGAGGTGAATGTAGATTGTCTAGCTAGATATTCGCAATTTGCATTAACATGTTGGAAATACATGTAGAGATGAATGTCGATGTCTAGCTAGACATTCAAAAATATCATAACTATGATGGTCATACAGTCTATTTTCGAATGTCCAGATGAATGTCGATTGTCTAGCTAGACATTGAATGTCGATTGTCTAGCTAGACATTGAATGTCGATTGTCGATTGCTTTGCCAACTTCACACACATATTTGTTTCGGTGTTTTTGTACATGTACATATTTATAGCTACAATTGGCTGTAAACACTTGAAACCATATATCCAAACGCATAGGAGCTAGCTCGTATAACGGACGGTGTGTTGTCATGTATTAAAACCTCACATGGCCACAAGGACAAAAAAAACATTTATTATTATAAATTAGGGCTGGGAACGAATATGGTTTATGATATTCGAATATTCGTTTTTAATATTCGAATATATTCGAATATTCGTTTTCATAGCTAGTTTGTTCTTAACCGATGAACGTGTCTGTTCCTTATACATCGTGTCCGAAATATGTTGCGTCCGAATACTATGCATGTTTCAGAAGAGAGCTTAACTATGAACTTAATTTTTTATTGAAAACTAATTACAGCGGTATTGTTTATCTTTTTTATTGATTCTAGATGTTATGAATATTTCTATCGACATTACACTTGATAGAAAAAACGTACATGTGTTTGTGTTCCATTGGTTGTTTATATGTACAAGTAATGAAGGGAGGTAACTATAACGAGTTGCGAGTAACGTGTTTATATTTATCAACAGAAATTATGAGTCAAAACATTTCTTTATAAAACATCTACATTTGCAAGAATAAATGGTTTCCAAGTTGAGTTTTTAACTTCCATTGAGTTAAAACGACCAAAACATGTCGTTATATAAATATGTCAATTTGATGATGACGCGTATTGGGCACAATATTACAGCTTGCACGGGTTATTTACTGAAATTGGGCTAAAGAATGTCGGCATTCTTAATATCTTTGATACCGACTTTTAAAACAACTTGCTGCCATTGATTAAACCGAAATGATAATTAAGTGAAAAAATAATTGGCAGCGTGTAATTTGCGTGCGGACTGAAGTTTGAAGTCCTTAACTCGTAACATAATTTGTCATTAACATGCAGTGATTCATATTTTTAATTGATATGCTGTAAGCACATCATTTAACGCAAAAGACCAGTGCATTAAGTGTTTTATCCTTGTCTACCACGTGTTTGGACTAATTACTGACTATCGACATCAGTTGATCGGATTAACAAATGATCGCTCCAGGCTATTGATTATCTTGACGTGTTTATGGGGGTATTGAGAATGGTGCGAACAACAAACAGTTGGTTTGTGACATTTTGCGCATTTTGGACCGACTTTTATGGGATTTATTCACCTTTTATGGAACGTTTTTAAACATTTTTTGCTACTCAAACTGGCTCGAGACGTTGAAATTTCATATTATTTTGTTTCGAATATTCGAATTCGTTTCTCATGTTCGAATATTCGTCGAAGTTCCGAATATTCGAATATTCGAATAAAATTCCCAGCCCTATTATAAATACATATATAAGGGTTACAACTTCCGAAATGACAATGTATGACAAGTAAATGTGTGTTTGGTCCGTTTGGCCATGTTTGGCTTTAATACACCATTGCAAGCCCCTATGACCAAGTGCATGTGGTTTGATCAATGTGACTGATTTAGTTCTCGTTTTGAAATACACGTACAATGCATTCCTGATGTTTAAGATATAAGAATCAGTTCATCCTTCATTTTCATTCAAAAATTATATTAATTGTGTTGGTTCAACGTACTTATACCAAATATCAGCACTGTAGATGTTTACGTAATACAAATGATATTCGTCTTCAATTGTTAAACATATACTTCACAGTAGTAGCTAGATCAATTAGTGCATTTTGCCCTGGTGTTCGAGGTACTTTATCCTGCTATCTGTGAGAAATGTTTTAAAACGTGAAAACATAATAATCAAATTATGATGATAAAACATTTGCAAGTCATTTGTATACACATGTAATTCAACACTATAAGACGGATAATGGTTCATATTGCGAGAAATTAAATTCTAGGAAAACATATGTGGTATTTATGACTAAAAAACGTCAAACAATATGCTGACTGGTTGTTTTTGCTTTTGTTTCTAGGAATGTTGGGTTAGAGTTTCTCGGTGCATTTAGATGATTGTTACATGTCAGACCGCACATTTCAGAAGTATTGGCTGTACAAAATGTCTGCATGCAGTAATTTATAAAAAGTTATAATGTCAGTTATCAAATAAATGATAGACCTGTTAGGTTCACAAAATAATGGACTAGCTCAATAGAAAATAACTAGTAAGTTAATACTCATAAACTCATAAAGAAGAGGTAGTAGCCCTTTAATTACCCATGTCCATTGTGGTGACATTTGAAGATTTTCCGAATAAGGCTTAAAAGCCGAAAAATTTAGTTCCGAAACATGTCTTAATCAAAGCACTGAGAGTACTGTCAGGAGCGAAGCTAAATGTATTAGATAAAATCATCATTAAAAGTGTAAAGGCATGTATTATCATCATTGAGAAGTAGAATTTGAAGGTCAAGTATATACATGTATGGTCTTTAAGTCAATTAACCACCATTACAAAGGAAAGGCTATACCTTTTAACTATTCGCCTGGTAGAAATGAATCTATTCCTAATGCTAAAAGTCATGTCATACATTGACAAATTACAAGCTACTGCACATTTTGTAAACGCAAACAAATTCAGTTCATCCGGCGCTTTGATCTGTATAAATTAATATGTGAAGTGTATAAATCATCTATTGTACTGTAAAGTGAACTTCTGACCATGTGTCATTAATGATGATGTAATTTATCTACTCTGTGAGACAATTATAGTATTCCGGCACTATACTCTTGTGAATAAAGACATTTTCAGTATGTAGTAAATTTTATTACCTGGACAGCTGCAGATTATGAAAAGAAACTTTCTTGTGCATAAATACTTAATTATTATACGTAGGACCCATTCTCCGCCTCCGTCTCCGTAATTATCTTATCCTGGTATTCAAGGAATTGCCTCTCGGAGTTCTTACAGTCGCCGCGGCCATGGTCCAGTGGTTAGTACCCTGCATTTATAACACGTTAATCCGGGTTCGATTCCCGGTTGCGGAATTTTATACCCTTCCATGAAAATTTGACAAACATGTCGATTTTCCTCAATATGTGAAGTTGTCAGATCCTTATTGGTGAGTCAGTTAGTACTTGTATACATCTATATATAGTACAGGCAAAACCTGTAATGCAAATTTACCACCGTTTATAACAGAAACAATTGTTGAAACCCAAATAAATAAATTCTAAGTATCTAAGTTTGCAATTTTTGACTAAGATGTACATGACGAGCTAAAGACAATGATCTTTATTGGGGATGCACTCTGGAATAATTATGGTACAGTTTAAATGATCATTACTGAAATGTTTGCTCGAGTTTTGAACGCGTTTGGTTCTCTATAGTCATTTTTAATGGTGAAACGCACTTTTAGTGCATTTCGCTGAGGTGTGACGGTGAATTTCACAAAAGTTCACCTACTTAAAACCGTTAATTGTCTTAGTGAAAGCCAATTCCATTTGTTGTTATAAGTGAATACTCTAGTCTGTTATCTTCCTGGTTTCAAGGAAGGTTTGTAACAAGTATTTTAATACATAAAATAGTTTATGATGCGTCAAGAATGTGCTTTATTTACTTTTGTAACTACGTGAATGAAGATCACCAGTCCTGTATTATCATTGAGATATTACAGAAATAACATATTTATTAAGGATAGCTTCTGACGATAACTCGATTGTTCTCATTTCAATGGAAAATAGGATATGACCAAATATAAAATACAGTCAACCGGTAAACATCACATGCATGTAAATATATAATTCATGTAAACAACATTGAAAGAATATGCCTCCTGACCTTTTTTCAGTAATCAACAATGAGACGGGGTTCTAGTTACACAGTAAACAATGTGTCCGGGTTAAAATTAAGTTCATTAAATCAAAGCTCGAGGTTGGTATTCGCACCCAAATCAACTCGAAACCCGTGTGGTAACTTCATAAGTACGATGTGATCGTCAGGATTTGTTTTTAGAATTTGTGATTAGGCTCTTACAACGGAGGTGGGTGTCATTTGTTCCTTCTGAATCTGGTCCGTATGAAAGCTATATAGTATTTGGGCTATGGCCAGACAATGAATGGTAACCGGACTCTAAAATCTGATAAGATTTTAAAATATGTAGAACTGAACATTGCGACATAACATGGACACTATTCCTGGTCATAATCATTATTATGGGGAAATATTATTAACAAACATGAATTATATACATTGCAATTGTCTTCAAGTTCAAACAGTTAATCTACAATGATGGCCTCTGTTCACAGGTTTGACATACTGGGAAAGACATTACAGTAGCTTTAATAATAAAGATTTTTTGTCGGTAAGGAAATATCAGTACTTATGTGCACTTATGTTTTACTTATATCACTACTTTATTCGTATATGGCACGACATTAGCTATAGTACGTAATACTTTTACTTTACAGTAAAACTTCGGTATTAAGATAACTTTTATTACCAGAAAGAAACGGCCTTGATATGTACATTAGATGATAAATCTAGATAAACTAATTGAAATACCACAAATTATCGCCGTCAGTTAAATACAGGAAGATGATAATCATATATGTTTTCATCAAGTTTGATATCATACTTTTATCTCTATTCTAAATCGGTTATACAAATACTAAACCCTATACTCCTAATTCAACTCTGTTCAATATAGATGAGTTTTACTATGATATAAATAAGGTAAAGATGTCACTGAACTCGTCTGTCTGTGTTTGTAAATGATAATATATTACTAGTATCTTGTCAGACGGTGAAGAATTACGTAGAAATATCTATAAATTATTACCATAAATTCACCTACAGGTCATGAATCGAGGAAGTAGATCTCCCACACGTATTATGATTGAGATACTAGTTGAACATAATAAACATGAAGACCGACGATGCATTAAATACGCATGAGTTCTTGCTTAATTGATGTTTAACCTAAATGTACTGATTCGGAAAGGTCATTAAAATTCTAGGACAACAATCTGTACGTGGAATTTGATGAATCAGTCTATTGTGATGGGAAGGGGCACATCAAAATAATACAGGAAGTACATGTCTTTTGTTTATTGACGCTTATTAGGTGAACATCATACGATTGTTTGGTGTAGTACAATGATGGCAGAATATGTATATAATATCATAACATGCCCCGTCTTTTAGACCATACTGCTGTAGGTCTGTCCCCGTGAATTAGTTCTACAGGTTCGTATTTTATGACTGAAATGTTTCGTTAGACACAATGCTTATAAAGCGGATTTGAATGTTTCAATGGGTTTTACAACATGTTTCTAGGACTCCACAAGAAACCGGTATATTCAAGTTTACATAGAAGGGTACTAGTATATAATAGGTATAATTATATTGCCTACCGCTCCCGGGATTACCGGGAATAACCGGGTTATAAGTCTAGTGTACCCACTATATAACCACTAGACCACATCCGCGGTCGCAAGTGTACCAAAAGTACGACGCCCAAGAGTTCGAAGGTCAGTCCTATTTTTCGTCGAAAGTTTAAAACTTTCGAGTTTTTTCGGAATCAATTTTCCGAATCCATCGGTACTAAAATTAGCATTGTTACTTTCGTAGTTTGTCTATAGACCCTGCAGAGAAACTTGAAGTGGACAGACTTTTTCATTATCATTTTCTTTCAATTTTTTCTGCAGGGTCTATGGACAAACTATTACAGTAACAAAGTTAATTTTTGGTATCGATGGATTCGACGAAAAATACGACTTACCTTCGTGGGCGCCCCCATTTTTCTAGACCCTGTGGTATCAATCATTATCAAAACTATATATCACGTTATTATAGGCCGTGTATGTTGTATGCATTTATCTGGATTGTAAACTTCAGCTGGGCCGGTATTCAATAAACATCTTAAGTGTTTTTTAACTTAAGTCATATTTTTCCTTTTAACTCTTTTGTACTAATATAAAGGAGGAAATCACTGTAATACGATTTTATCTTTGTTCTAAAGATGCCAATTATGAAATTGATCATTCATTTTCACACTTTTGACGACTGGTTTACAAACTTCTACCATGAAAGAAAATTACACTTAAATAAAAAATTCGACTTAAGTTAAAGAAAATCTTAAGATGCTTTGTGAATACGCAGAGCACCATTCCCATAGCCGGACAGAATGATTTAGATATTATGAACAGTACATGTATTATGTAATGTTGCAATTTAAAGACAAACGGTGAAGTAATACTGTGGAATCATTAATTTTCGTTGGGGATTTAATTTCGTGGATTTCGTGGGTCGGCCCATCCACGAAATCAAATCCCCACAATTTAAATGCAGAGATAAGGCATTTCTTTTCAAAAATCAAAATCCACGAATTTATATCACCACGAAATAGTCATTTGAGTAAAGCCCACGAAAATTGAGCCCAACGAAAATAAATGAAAATACAGTATTATGTATAGAAACAGTGCATTTTACGTATAAAAGTCGAGGGCGGCTATAGGTGATATTGTAATTTTGAGTAGGAGCGTTAAGTCAGGCGTTCATTATGAACAATAATTCGTCGGAAATACGTGAGTAAATACACAGTCATTGCATGAATCTGGTAATTTGCGTGCACTGTTCAAGTTTCATTACTTAAGATAATTATGATTTTCTTCCTTGAATAATCCGATTTATCATTATGGCCTCCTGATTTTAGTCACCTTGTAAAAACAGCGAAAATTGGCATACCATCATCGTCATTATCATCATCATGATCACAATCTACATCATCATCTACATGATCATCATCATTACCACCGTCATCATCATCATTATCTACGTCATCATCATCATCACTATCTACGTCATCATCATCATCATCATCTACACAATCATCATCATCTACGTCATCATCATCATCTACGTCATCATCAACACCATCTTCGTCATCATCATCATCTACGTCATTATCATCACCATCTACGTCATCATCACCATTTACATCATCATCAAAATCTACGTCATTATCATCATAACCATCTACGTCGTCATCATCATCACCAACATCATCATCATCGTCACCATCGTCCTCATCACCATCTAACATTATAATGAATTGCGAAAGAGTAGAAGGATAATACCTTTGTTTTCAAAACAATGTCATACATTAAACGGTATACTGTTAACCTATCGTTATAATAACCAATTGCTAAATTATGTTGATTAAATCACAAGTCAAAGTTTCCGTGTTTGTGGTTGGTGACCCCATGTCAATGTAGATTTTTCTGATCATTTTGTAACAAACCAAATACTTAGTACTCCTAACCAATATACAATAGTGTGGTTATATTTTATTCTATCACGGACAAGTGCTATATGAAAAATTTAACAAAAGGATGTAATTGTCAAAAAATACAATGTTACTCTATATTATAAACTAATGTATCTTACAAAATATCAATAAGAACGACTTCTATTTGCATTTCAAACGGTGGCCAGTCAATACACTTTGTTGTTCAAGATAAGAAGTTATTTTAGTTCAGTTTTACTTATATTTCAGCACCCAGACTTCTTAACACTCAAATCTCGCGTTCGTTGAGATCTGAGATTTTTTCTAAAATGTGAACTGACCTAGATAAAAATGACCTCTCACTTTCTACTACATGTACATGTACATGTATTTTTTAAATCAATCATTTTATTTCCCACCACCCTGACTCACATTCACATGAACATATTTGATCGACCCATGATTAATTCGTATTTCTTAACATGAAACACAAGGTACATTGTATTTAACGGTTGGGCTGCGTAAATAACACGTTTAAATTAGTATTTTTTCATGTTCACACAGTATTATCATCATTATATGTATATGTATCCTTTTCATGGAAATTGGATACACTTGTTTGACTACTGTCGATACGATATGAACAGAGTACTAAAGCCGCGTATGATTTCAAAATAGGAAGTATGAGTGTAAAAGTATTCGCGCGCATTCAAAGCGTTTTTTTTTTATATTTCTATCGCTACAATAGGACATGATATAACATGACAATATATGAAATGTTGAAATACGATGTGAGGTGAAGATTATTCATTTCAACGAAAATCTGATTCTAGGAACCAGAACACTGATTTTAAAGAAAATTCCTCATGTATAGTACGCTCAGTACAAAATCAGACTGTACTCGTTGTACCACTGCAATTTTATGATTGTATGCGACAGTATTACACTATCTGGAAACTGAACGATGGTGCAGCTTTCCATATAGCTGTCACTTGTTCGGTGCGCGTGGATTTTGATGCGGACCAAAGTACTAGTTTTTCTACATCCACCATGTAATTTTTATATTACATATACATGTAGTTCCCTTTCCACGCTCCGTGCAACCCTATGTAAGTTCAGTTTCCATGAATTCTTCGATTTCAGTTTATAGGGGATCGCCAAGGTCCAGTGGTTAATGCATCGGACGAGTAATAATGGTCCCTCGTCGCTGTTAGTTCGAACCCCACCTGGGACCAAATATCACATAACAGGAAGTTGTTTGGCAAGCGTATAGTAGGTCGATGATTCTACCAAGGTGTACACCGCCTGGAGTAGTCTTCAATCGTTAAAGCTGGTAAAATCACCAATTGATCCAGGCTTTTGGTGCGACGTTCAATCCCATATACCTCACTTCAATTATCGCCCTAGTTTTATCTGTGATTATTTCAAACATCGTTTCTACTGTCATATCTTCTGTTGACTGTTCAAAGAAACGAAAATTAAACAAATTTATTTTCAAACTGTTTTCTAACTTCAAACCAGGAAAAGCAGCATGATTGAAGATGATTTCCACTGGAATATAACATTACTAGTATTAGGATGTACCTTAGTAGTCCGATGACATAGATGGCCAAAAATGAAGTAATTTCAGATTAACAAGTGCATGGACCCAGTTTTATGACAAAGTCGGGATGTATGGACCCAGTTTTATGACACAGTCACATCGTTTTTTATTTTGAAGAAAATAAAAGAAACTTGGAATTCAATCCGCCTTTGTAGTGTTAAATTTCAATGATTTCAAGTGTGTCGCTAAATTCTGAGATAAGCTAAATCCTGTTGGTGTGTCCAAGATTCACGGGTTTAAATATTTACTTCCGGGATGTTTCCTGGTAATGTGTATAAAGTCAGTTTCATTTTCAAATGAAATGCATGTACATGTATTTAAAAATACACGGAAAAGTGTTCCGTCTTAATAGCAATAGGATTAGTGATATAGAAGAAATAGAACGTGATTTGTTCTATCCTTATCTTAATGTGGCTAATGATCACTAGTCAGAGAACATAACCCCTCGACCACGGTGCCCGTTTTTTTGACAAAATTATCTTCAAACATGCAGGACAAAATGCATTGAGATAATCTGCATTACCTATTTACTACACATATACCCAGTCCAAACAACCGAAGGCCGCGGCCGTGATCCAGTGGTTATTATGCTGAACCTTTATCCGGGTTCGAACCTAAGAAAATTTGCCCAAAAGGTCGACTTTCCTCTTTTTGTGGAGAGGTGGACTACTACCTGTGAAGGTTTGGGTACAGTCCAGGAATACTAGTTCGGTAAATTCCCCGCCGTATATACGTAATGATTACAACTGAACAGTCGATGAAAACAGCGTAAAATAGAAACTGCAATCATCCACGGATACTCTTGACAAAAACAAATCTCTAACATAAATGAAGATTTCTTAGGTCATTGGTCGTTTTACAATAGTTACACTAAATAACATGAACATTATAATACCAATTGCATATTGTCACAGAAAACGCCGAACAATATTTCACAAAACTTACTTTATCACACGAATACCCTCCTTTATCTATAATGGACTCATCCCGGTGAATTCTGGGAATCGCTTATTTATCACATTGATAAAAGCCTTCGTTCATACGGTCATTCAGTGTAAGATACATGGTGTTTTCCTAGATATATTAGATAGTAATATGGATGTATGCAAATACACATCACGTCATAAATGTACATGTAAGTTGTAAATGGGTGCTGCTATCGCATCACGTGATAGTTTCAATGAATTAAGTTAAAATGTGATGGTTTCCTTGAAAAAGCGTCCGATTCCTTTCGCAAAATTTAACATTGATATCAATACACATGTGGACGATCGATCACTGCTTATCAATGGTTCAACCACAAATTTTGTTTGTTTTTTCAAATCCTTTGAGAGAACAGAAGGATAAACATGACGATAAACTTATATCACTATAGTAAGGTTTTGTGAAATTGTTATAATTATTGACATTAATTGGAAATAAATTTTACAAGCCATCATTCCGTTTTCAAAGTTAAATCAATATTTATTGATACGTTAATATCACACGCAAAGCAATTAACACTGACTTTAACGGTACAATTTAAATCCAAATTGATACCCAACAATAATAATGATACAAAATATACTAATAGTCTTTTGCGATCTAGAAAAGTTGCTTTGTTTGTATATTCGAGTTTTACGCCCCTTTTCGACAGTCAGAGTCATACGAGGCGGACAGTTCACCTAACCATCGGTCATGGAGAACCAGTACTAGACTCACATTCTCCACTATCTCACATAAAGAGACATGGACGGTAGCGGGGGGACCCACGGCCCACTATCAGTGAGAGGTTACAGTGATTTGAAGTCAGCGACATTAACCACTCGACCACTGAGATGGGTTAGAAAACGTTGCAATGTCTTTTTTGTAAGTGATCATACATTAATAAGAATGTTACCATTTGAAAGAAGACGTTTGTATTTGGTAGTTTTTATTGAACGAAAAACGGTAAAAAGTAAGCTAAATTAAGGTTAACTGGCTTTTAAATAATCGCGAAAACCCCAACCGGACAAAACATATAGGTCTAATAAATTTGGCTTTAGTAATCTTCTTAAAAATTTCTAACCGACCGTTTTACTTATTCCTGAGGAAAACATAGTAATGTAGTCAAAGATGTACTCAAATGTGACCGGGTTGAAATGTAGTTTAACAAACTTATACACCTAGAATTTCAAAATTGTTCGCGGGTTAACATTACACGCGTAACATGGTACTGTATCTACCGTTCATTTGACTCTGACTCACAAATAGAGCTTCGCTTGAAAATAGGAAAATACGTAGAATAATGGAAATCTCCCACCCAGAGTTAAATACAAAATCTTCCTGTTTTAAATTTAAGAGGGAACTGATAACCTATCTATTCTATATCAGGAAGAGTATAGAGGGTGTAATTCGTGGATTTATCTAGCATGTATAAAGTACACAACACATGTGGATTAAGATTTGTGTACTGAAAGTGTCCGTTGTTAAAACCTTTGTATTATCCGTACGCTGCCCGGGAAGTTGCTACTACTTTTCTGTCATCTGGCCGCTTCTATTGCAGATTGTTCTCTTCAGCTCTCAGCCGGACATAATCTCTACATCAAAAGAAACTGTTGACAGATTGGAGGAGCGTAACGTGCATTTATAAACGAATAATTGTTAGGCATTTAATTCATTTTAGTAATCTCTATTACGTTTTAGAGATATCAATAGTTTCAAAGATAAGCGATATTTTTTACAAACAAAGTCAGCCAATCATGCGCTAGATGACAATTTCGTGCGCTAGATGATCAGAAAGAGCCAACCTGATAAAGGCGTCCTGGTTGAGCAGACAATACGTTGATTGAACTTTTTCTTGCCTGAACAATAGCGCCAATAATAGATGTTGCCCGAGATTAACTTATATATTAAAAAACGTCGAGGCGAGAAAACAGAGCGATCCGATAAAGGAGGGGCATATATATTTTTGTTGTTGAAAAGTTATAGAAAGGAAACGAGTGCATGTAACTTAGATGTGCTTAATTAGTATCAACTATACATGAACTTAAAACATGACTTTCCGTAGTATGCGTGAAACGAACAGCTGTAAGTTGAAATTTATATCATAAGCAAATGTTGCGTTTTATTACGACCAGGGCCCGCGCGACAAGTGTATCATATCATCAGGTCGTAGATTGCAATACACATACAGGCGGTAGTAAGGGACCCATGATAGTAAAATTGTCACGTATAAATTAAATATGAAACTCTCCAACCCAACCAAAAGTGCTTTTAATGATAACAAAACCGTCACAGAATACGACCCTGTTCAACTTACCAAATTCTGTAACTTGTCTTTTTTCGTATGGTTAAATTTATGCGCTTTGAATCATATTTATCTTTATATTGAAAAGTCCGTTACTACTTCCAGAAAGTATATACTGTAGGGATAAACAGCTAGTGGTCTAGTGGTTACACGCTGGACTACTTAACGGAAGATCTTGGATTCAAATCTCGGTTCCGCCTTCCGATACTTCAGACTAGCGTTAAGAACATCACAGGAAAAGGGAAGGCGGGGGGGGTAAATCGGTGCTTTACACCGATGTAACGTTTTCAAGCTCTCCCTTTTTCTGCCCCCCCCCCCCCCCCCGGTAACTTTTAAAACATTTTCAAAGTACCGGCCCCGGTAACATTAAAACGTTTTCAAACTCCCTCCCCCGTTTTAATAATCCCTCCCCGGTAACTTGGAAACGTTTTCAAACGCCCCCTCCCCTGTGTTGATATTTCGTGGCGAAAACGTTTATATTTCAGGTTATAATTCACACTAAATAAATCACAGTCAACATGGTTTATTGACATATATATTCCTATATTCCTAAACTGAATTTACGCAATACTTATATGAAGCTATGGGATTCTATTAGGGTCATGGAGAGTATGCAACTTTATTCAATTAATTAACAAAAATGCAAGACCTGACCTAAATGCAATCCCACACTTACTTATGTTCATAAAACCTATAATAGTTAATTGTTTTTATCTATTTTTTGTCAAAATGATTCGAGATTGCGTTGGTATAAATTTGCGCAATGACGCTCATAGGATTCTATAATGAAGGAATGAACTTGTCAGTATATGACGTCATTTGATTTCGTCATTAGTACGACGTGTATAGTCTCATATAAAATACATGCATGTATGTATTTGTAATCACCTTATTCGTGTGCAAGCTCTCCCTTATTATGAATTTTCAAATTATTACCCGGGGGTAATTTGAAAACGTTTTCAAAGCGCCCCGGAGGTATTCTGAAAACGTTTTTAAAGCGCCCCCGGGTAACCTGAAAACGTTTTTAGATTACCGGGTAGGGCATTTTAAAATGGAGGGGGCAATCTCAAAACGTTTTAATTGTACCCCTCCCGGTAACTTAAAAACGTTTTCAAATTCCCGGGGGTAATCTGAAAACGTTTTTAAGTTACCGGGGGGTAACCTGAAAAGGGGGAGGTTGAAAACGTTACACCGGTAACATTAAAAAAGTTTTCAAACTCCCTCCCCCGTTGTAATAATCCCTCCCCGGTAACTTGAAAACGTTTTCAAAGACCTCCCCATCCTAAGTTAATTCTTCACGGAGAAATCGTTTATATTCAGGTTATAATTCATAATAAATGGTTCACATTCAACATGGTTTATTGACATGTATATTTCCGTATTTCTAAACTGGATTTACGCAATAATTACATGAAGCTATGGAATCCCACTAGGGTCATGGAGAGTATACACCCTTATTCAATTAATGAACAAAAATGCAAGACCTGCAGCTGACCTGTGCAATCCCACACTTACTTGTGTTCAGAAAACCTACAATAGTAATTTTATGTATCTATTTTGTTTCGGCAAATAATTCAAGATTGCATTGGTATTTGCGTAATATTAAACGTTCATAGGATTCCATATTCAGATGACAGTATATGACTCTTCGTTATTATAAATTTTAAAAATATTACCCGGGGGTAATCTTAAAACGTTTTCAAAACGCCCCAGGGTAACCTGAATACGTTTTTAGATTACCGGGTAGGGCATTTTAAATTGAAGGGGGTAATTTCAAAACGTTTTAATTGTACCCCTCCCGGTAACTAACTATGTTAAAACGTTTTCAAATTTCCGGGGGTAATCTGAAAAGGTTTTTAAGTTACCGGGGGGGGGGGGGGCTTGAAAACGTTACACTGGGAACGATGAAGAACTAGGAAAACTGCTAGAAAAAAGAGTAGGGAAGTGAATGCCTGGTTCTCCTGTATCTTATCTCAACCCTCTCTGTGGGGTGACTCTGAAATGACCATATATAGCTGTCGAATGAGCCATTAAACAACATATTATAACTATCATACGTATGCACGTACAAAATGTTTCACTGTGACAGTTTCAAGGTGCTCCCCGCATTTATCAATTGATACATTACCTTATACTCGAGCCTAGCAACACATATATACGTGTGATCCACCTTTAATGAAACACATTTGAATATGGATAAACAAATATAAACTTCCTTTCTGACCTACTACCGAGACCAGTGATAAGTTTGAATATTTTTGTAACGCATTTAAAGTAAGTCAACTTTCAGTTTTAAGGGATACAGTGATGTTTGGGCCTCTTTAACTTATGTTAAATAACTTGTCGTAGCGTTTTTTTACAAATTGAATGTACTGCACGCGTA
Organism: Lutraria lutraria; assembly: GCA_964023205.1. Lineage (NCBI taxonomy): Eukaryota > Metazoa > Mollusca > Bivalvia > Venerida > Mactridae > Lutraria > Lutraria lutraria. The sequence continues at coordinate 4,674,142 of OZ026836.1, read as the reverse complement.
CGTTCTGCACGCTTACGTTCACACGTGCGTGCATGCATGCAAATATGATTTAACAAGCCCGTTAGAAGCAAGCAATTTCAGCAGACATATTTCAGATTGGGATCGATGGCTTATGTAAGATTATGTCTGACAATGGGTTCGCCGGTTCATACAAACAGTTTTTCCAAGTATTCACGTATGATATGCATTGGTAAGTCTATTAATTGCAAGATAACGGTGGTTAATTATCGGCATAGGCAGGAAATATTCTTCATTATTTTTCAATGATGTGGTGATATTGGGGTTTAGTACATTCGGGATTTTTTATACGTTAATTCATGTGAAATAATATTTCAGAATTTATTATTAATATTTATCGTTGGTTTTAAAATATAATGATGCACCTTTACTTAGAAAACAAGCAGTTTCAGATCGGGTGGCTAATTTTAGAGTATGTCTGACAACAACCGTGGGCCATTAAACAACATATAATGAATATCATAAACTATGTTTAGAGTACTCCAATCTACAGAAGTTTCACGAGCATATATCTAAAACAAGCTGATGGTTCATAATGAAGTTATTCTGTCACTAATTGATCACTCGAGTTTTCACACCCAGTACGATCATTAAGGATAACGCTGACTGATTACTGTCATTATGCGTAAATTGATCCCAATCTGAGTTTTGTTCATTTCACAATTGAGACACATTGGATTACCGACCCCAATACAAACATTCATCTCTTGTTTATATGAATATATAGACCGGGTCATTTACAAATGACTAACAACAACCTTTTTCTGAATTTTGTTAATTATTAACATGCTACATAATAACAGGAAAGGGAGAGTACTCATGGTTAGTTATATTACCTCCCTTTATGATATAAAGTCAAATATAACAGACCCGGGTTTAATATTTCAAAATAATATATGGTTGAAATTTATATTTAATCAATTTAATATGTTTGAATAGCACAATTGATAAGGACCAGGTACCTCTAACTTGTGTACATCGTTATTAAAAGTATGTATTAGGGTCCGTTCAAGAAACTTAAGACAACAACTCGTCCGTGTTCAGATCTAGACTTGTATGAACAATAGATTACGAAGTTCAGTAGAAACCACGAAGAAGGTCCCGTGTGGTATGATGCAGTTTTGCTAAAATGTACATGTTTCGTGATGATTTTAGGATGATGACCATGATTACGCTGCTCAACATTACAATCGGTCATTTAGATTTTTGAATATTCAATTTTTATAAATTACATGGCACGACTGAAATATCTATACCAACCAACGACCTTTACTGTACAAAGTATAATTATTATTAAAAAGTCGTCACATCAAAAACGTCATAAATTACTTAAAAACGACATAAAGGATGAAAAATGCACTTTTGTTTTCAAATTTGTATTTTAAAAGGAAGTATCATGAAACATGACAAAAACGTGCATATCTCCTTCCACACGGTGTTTATGAGCATGAATCACGTGCAAGGCACGGTTGTTTCGCGAGTTTCAGACAAATAGTGATCAATTTAACTAATTTAAGTCACAAAAAGTTGTTATTAATGTACATTGCGTTTCTACTTATATGTCAGTTACGCTTTTTCTCAACAGATTTTTCGGTGGTTAAAGGAAGATGAAACTGCAAGGTTATAAACTAGCGCAGCCATTGACCATTTGATATTTTTATTTAATTTCAGTTAATTTGGGTCGATTTGAATTTCAGAATGTATTTAATCGCCCATTCTTAAAGTAAACAATTCCTGAAGAGGTCAAATGTTCGGACATGTTCAATTTAAATCCTGTACTGACATTCAATCATGACTAGTATATTACAGATGACCTCAATTCGTTTTCAGAATTTGCGCAGACCGTTTTCTGAAATATCGTTTATAAATACATTGTATCAATTGTATATAAATCGAAGAGCAGCCTAAACATGTATGGTTGGTTATTTCAGACTAAGTTCATTACTTCAAACGGAACAAAGACTTATACTATACAGTATAGGTAAGTATAGGTAATAGGCATTATAGCTGTGTGAATTTTTAAAGCTAGGGCCCAGCCGGATCCCACTAGGTAGCTATAGTGAGGAAGCCATCAATATTCCAACGTCTATGTAGCTAAATCATTTACAATTGAAAAAAAAGTTGAATAAGAACCACTGGAAAACACTATTTCTCCATTTTTTGTCATGCGTGCGTTGAAGATACGCGTGATTCAGACTGAAAACACGTGACATTGCACGTGACTTGACCGATATGCTTAGATGATGTCAAATAGTGTAGCATAGATCGTTGGTGTTGTTTTACGCTTATCAGCTACATTATATATCAAACCTAAAATAATCAAAGTACTGAAAGTACTGTCGGACTTGATTTTTACCGTACGAGGCAAAAGAGAGAAATGTGTACCCACATCGTTCGAGCCCATACAAATATTTTAACATTTAAAATTACGGACCGATTTTTCATTCATATTGTAATGCAGGTCATATGCATGTACTATGGTAAATGACATACGCTAAGGCTTTACTATAGTCCCTTTGCTAAAATTTTAAGATGAAAAAAGTCTGAAATTTAGACGTGATTATGTAATTCTAAATAATCTGGCGTAAAAGGAACTCTTAAACAGCAATTTTTAAAAGCACGTATCCAGTAATTTATGTTCGTATTTAGCGACTCGAATTATTATTCGTAAGCCGCAGTTTAAACATTCAACCTTTGATAAATAATACTTCCCACACCGGCTACGCTTTGCAACTAGCCACTGCGGGGAGCGAGTCTTTAAATAGCGATTCCGTCATCAAACTAACACTAGTTGGTGTAAATATCACGGAAATACGATAAGATAAAAATTCGCTTTGTAATATCAAGAAATGTTAGAAGGGCACCAAACACAAACATCGATGGTAGATTGTTGCAAATGCATGAATACGTCCGTAGAGTTGTTTCTGAACTATCGAACGAAAACCGAAAGTAGAACTACTTTTACGGCAAGAAATTTCATTGGACAGTGAATACGCGGTTTCAATTCTACGCATTTGAATATCTCATGTATCTACCGACAAGCACTTATTTAGATACATGACTCTTTCCATGTAGTTACAATAAAATGATTTGAAATATATTTAGATCTGACACACTTAATTGGGGGAATATTCCAGATACTTCTATATAAACACACCATTTAGTTGCCTACTATTTCCTTTATATGGCATTCTTTTAACCAAGCTGTTATGGAGTCCAGCGACAAAATATAAGTCGACGATTACAAAGGACTTGATTTTGATAAAAATCAAGTCCAAAAATAGACGTTCAAGTAAAGATTTCAAGAGGTTAAGTTACAGGTTTCAGTTTCTGTTTATAAATATAGAAGTTGACTTTCGTGAATGAATGTCGGTTATCAAGTTTGAAAGATTACTGGTTTTTATTTTCAATGCATACATGTTTTACCAGTGTGAGGATACACTGGGGGTATTTCATACATTACAGTCCATAACATTGGTCAACAAGACGAAACAAAAAAAAAACGACCAATTTATTTATGGTACCCAGTACTCTTTAGGATCATCTGGAATGTTTTTTCATTCAAATTGTTTTAAACTCAATATGTATTTCATATTTTTTATCCATAGTCTCTCAGTTCTTTCCTCCACAAAGTTCGGGTAACGATTGATTAGATAAGTTATATGGAAAAACCTTGATTTTCATTTGGAGTTACCCTGTAAGTTTGCTTTGTTAAATACATCAACCACATTCCAATACTGATATTGAGAAGAAGTTCATCAATTGGAAACAGTAAGTGTTGCTTTCCCAGAACAATCATGTAGCCATACTTATCAGTCTTAAAACAAAACCTATTTGTAATTCTTTTACTGGCCATTGGGTTTTATTTCATTTCATTGTGTTTTAATGTCCCTTTTCAACAGTCAAGAGTCATATGAGGCAGGCAATTTACCTAATCATCATCCCTTAGAAGAACCAATACTAGACTCCCATCCTCGTAAGCGTTACCGCCAATTATCTCACGACCCTCAATCAGTGAGAGGTTACATTGATTTGCAGTCAGCGACCATATAACCACGGAGGCGGGTCTTTCACAGGGTTTCATGCACAAACGTCCACAGTCAGTTAGAGTCTTCCCTGACCTTTTAACAACGAAGGAAGACCCTGTAGGCATACATCTGGGTAATGCCTCTGACCTTCATTAAGCTATCTGGATAGATTCCTCACATGTGCTTTATTTCTGGTTGAGGATGGGATTTGACCTCAACGCGGCGAGAGACCAGTTAGTACCAGTGAGAGACCATTAACCACTCAACCTCAGAGATCTCAATGGTCAATATTTAGGCGCTGCACATAAGATGAAGTCTCATAAAAGCATTTTTTTAGGTGGGACATCAATATTATGTGTAATTATAAAATCACAGACATATCATATAAATATAACAGAATTGAACAACCTTCCATATAAGCAAAGGAGACTAGACTGGAAAAGAAATTCTTTATTTTCATTACATGAAATTCATTCATAACAGTATCAATATAACATTAATAACTAATGTACATCCATATACTAATTCCATATAACATGAATTAATAACCAATTTACATCTATATATTAATTGCACATCCCATATGACAAATTTTATATATACAAAGTGGTACAACATACGTATACATAAGAATAATGCATTTATTTCACAAATTTCAATCATTGATCAATAGTGTAAGGAAAAAAAGTCAAGTAAGATAATTATGAATTTAGACAACATAATCATAAGCATCTGCTCAGGTTCATAAAACAGAAATTACAAGAACAATCAGGTCTACAGTACTTTTCAAAATGTACAATAAGTCAGCAGGTATATATTAATAGAGTATGATTAGTATTAAATAGTTTATAAAGATTTTTCATTCTGATTAATAAAAATTTATACTTATATATATACTGTACTTTTTCATCAATCTAAGAATTTCTGAACATGTACATATTGATAAAAGAATGAAATCAAATGGTATAAAAGTATTTTACTTTAAAGCATAATGATTATCTACCCAATGTAAATAGGTGTTAGCGCATCCATCATATATAGAATAATACCATATAAGTTCATTATGGAGATGAAAATCAATACTGATAAATTATTCTTCACTGGCCCTTTCGTTAACTTATAGGATATGCCCAGGCAAAAACATCTGTTATCAAATGTAATACACCACTTTGATATATTTGGATCACATCACCTGTTCTGAATAAAATTAATGTCAAGTGTTTTGAGCCATTTTTCAAAAATTGACCCTTTGAACTAAGCCACTGTACAGTAGCATAAACATGTGTACAATGGTTGCTAATATTCTCAGGTCAGACAGAGAATGAACTTAATATTTACACAGAACTGCTAAGTTTGTACATGTATGTTATTGGGTTAAATGTTTAAGAACAGTGAATGTAAACATTTAATACGGGCACATAATGAAAATATACATAAAAATATATTAAATACACACAAGAATATAATACTAACACTCCTGAGGTAACAGTCAATTGTGAATAACAGCTACCTCAGCACCATTAGGCACATATTTATTAACATAATTGTTAACATTAATTTATGAATACAGGCTAACTCTACACAGAGCATATCGAGGGTTCAACCCAACACTGTCGTAACTTGTTCTTATTTCAATACGAGTTACGACACTGTTGCGTTGAACCCTTGATATGTATATTTCTCTTCCTATGGTGTCATTTATTAACAGGTTTGACTGTTCTTATTTTACATTTATTGCAAAACATGTTCTCCTAACTTTTGGCTTTCTCCCAGGTCTACTTACACATTTATAATGTCTACTATAGATTTTGAAGACTGAGTGAAACTTCCAGCATTAATATAACTTACTGTCATATTGTATCAGTTTATGGTCCCAAACAAACATGTATAATATAGTACTTTCATGCAATAACATAGTCATTATGATAAACAAGAGGGCCAAGATGGCCCTATATCGCTCACATGACAATCACTGTTCACTCATTAAAACATTGTTTTGAAACGGTGACCTAGTTTTTGACCCCAGACGACCTATGTTCGAATTTGTCTCACATATCATTAAGGCAAACAGTCTGACTAGGTTTGGTGAAGATACAATCAAAATTTGACATCTACAGTGTTAATAAGGTTTTCCTAAGATTTGACCTTGTGACCTGGTTATTGACCCTAGATGACCCATATTTATACTTGACCGTTATATCATTAAAACAAACGATTTGACAAAGTTTGGTGAAGATCCAATAATAACTGTGAAATCTACAGTGTTAATATGGTTTTTCATAAGATTTGACCTAGCGACCTAGTTTTTGACCCAAGATGACCCATGTTCGAACTCGTCCAAGATATTATGAAGACAAACATTCTGACAAGGTTTCATGATCATCCAATCAAAACAGTGACTTCTAGAGTGTTCACAAGGTTTTCCAGCAATTTGCTCTAGTGACCTAATTTTACTACAGAAATAACCCATTTTCAAACTTGACCTACATATTATTAAAATAAGCATTCTGACAAAGTTTCATGAAGATACAAACAGTGATTTCTAAAGTGTTCACAAGGTTTTCCCTTTTTTGGCCCTGGTGACCTAGTTTTTGACCCCAAATGGCCCAATATCGAACTCGTCCGAGATTTTGTTGATATTAACATTCTGACCCAGTTTTGCTAAAATTGAGCCAAAAATGTGGCCCCTAGTGTGGTCACAACATAAAGTTTGACGACGCACACCGCACAACGCCGGACGCCGGACGGAGAGTGATCCTAATAGCTCACTTTGTCACTTTGTGACATGTGAGCTAAATACATGAAACTGAAACATTTTAATGGATTAGCAGGAAGCAAGTAAAAAACATTAATACTGGATTCATTATTATGTGTCTGTCGTTAAACAAACCACAAAAGATTAAAGTCGTAAATATGAACATTTCAAAGGTTGGCTATGTCAGAGAAAGGAAAATACCTAACTGAAAAATATACTACACAATCAGCGTGTAATGGAATGTGGTGCAGATATAATCTTGAATTTATAGATTAATTCATCATTGAAAAATCAAACATGCATTCTGATACAAAGTATGACCAGAACTCAACTGAAGTGAACTGTTGACCTTTCTGGTAATAGGAAATATCAATAAGACGTAAGTACAGGACAAGTGTTGTATTAAGGAATGGATCTTGGCAAAGACACAACAACAATATACAGACAATGGAAATGCATGTACCAGTATTTCAAAATAAAACCAATAAAAATACTATGAACATGAACAAGAATTTACATATATAACAATAAATACTTTAATGATCAATATGCAGCAAATTCAGAATATAGAAATCATTGTATTCTTTTATATTATATTACATGAATAATACATAGATGCCTTCACATAAGCAGCAGAAAAGGATCATATATATTTCTATACGATTGCCATTTACTAAAAGACAAATTCATATTTAAGCAAATCAACTATTTAATAAATGACAAGAATAGAACCCACAACACAAAAGTTGACTCCATTTAGAAAAGTTACCATGATTTTAAAGTCAGAATTGTTTTTCATTGAATATCCAGTTGGTTTATATATCAGATATTAATTTTTTGATTATACATGTGTTAACATAATATTGTCTAGACAAGCAATATGATATAACACTTCTCAGTATTGTTCAGCAGATTACATAAACCATCAAAGGATTATCATTAACTGATGTATTATAAATGTAAAATTGTCTTTCTAATTAGCTTAATTATAAATAGAAATTGAATTTTGATGTTTGTTATAACTAATAACATATGAATTAAATGAGGGCTGAACCACTTAAGTTAAAACCATAGACTAGGTCCAATCTTTATATCATCCTTAATCTGTATGGATATAACGTCTTCTGTTAAATTTAGATAATGGTTAATTGACTCAATTTATAGTTTTAATGGTATTAAATGATAACTTATCTAGAAGTATGAGGTAAAATGAGAGCAAAAAATACTTAGTATGAAATAAGTCAAGCCTGAATATAGAACAATGTTACTGTGTATTACAGTCATATTAAATTTTTCTTAGTTGTCCCCTGCTGGCTTCTGTCCACTGTTTATCTAATTAGTAAGAGACTTTTCTACATGATGTAAATGCCTGGTGGATGACTTAAAGTACATTTGTATGTTTCATTTATTGAAATCTTTTATATTCCTTGTAAGCAAACACAATCAGTAATATCACGAACTCAGACACGATGTTACAATTTTTAAATCAATGCTACATGTATGTATAATAATAACAGAAAACACATCAATGTGCAATATTAATTTTGTAAGCTACAGAAATGTGTACCATTAAATACATGCTGTTCTTTTTAAATAGATTTATTTATTCTAGCAAATGCAAGTTGTTGAGTATTACCTCTACAAGCTGGTGCATCTAATAAAATGATGATCAATCACTAACAACCAGCAATGTCATTAAAAATGTTGGGAGAGACAAAAAGCTCACACGAAAATATCACAAAGTGATATATCCATATCTGTACACTCTTTCTCTGAAAAAGTAAACCACCACACATTTCCATGAAAAGTTATATACGGTAACCATAAAAAATACCTTAGAGATGTGCTGAATAACATACTGAAGCAGATATAACATTTATATGATTATTGATTACTTAGCAAAGCTCTTTATTGGATTTGTGTGACTTTTAGAAGATATCATTCACGTTCACTGAAATTTGAAGTGCTTATTCAGCTAAACTAGGAAGAAATACAGAAAAGTGAATTCAACAATGATCACCATGTACATGAAGGTAGAACATATAGATATATGTACCATTTAGTACATAGATATTTCAAATGTATGTACATGTATTATCTAAGGCATTTTAGGCCTTATAAGGGCAGGGTTAAATACATTACATGCAATCTAAAAACAAGAGGGCCATGATAGCCCCTTATACAGCTCATCTGAATATTCTGATAAATTGACAACTTGATAAACAAATGACTAAGAGCAGAACCAATTTTTGACACAGGAGCCTTATTTCATCAATATTGACACAGGAGCCTTATTTCATCAATATTGACACAGGAACCTTATTTCATCAATATTGACACAGGAGCCTTATTTCATCAATATTGACACAGGAGCCTTATTTCATCAATATTGACACAGGAGCCTTATTTCATCAATATTGACACAGGAGCCTTATTTCATCAATATTGACACAGGAGCCTTATTTCATCAATATTGACACAGGAGCCTTATTTCATCAATATTGACACAGGAGCCTTATTTCATCAATATTGACACAGGAGCCTTATTTCATCAATATTGACACAGGAGCATTATTTCATCAATATTGACACAGGAGCCTTATTTCATCAATATTGACACAGGAACCTTATTTCATCAATATTGACACAGGAACCTTATTTCATCAATATTGACACAGGAGCATTATTTCATCAATATTGACACAGGAGCATTATTTCATCAATATTGACACAGGAGCATTATTTCATCAATATTGACACAGGAGCATTATTTCATCAATATTGACACAGGAACCTTATTTCATCAATATTGACACAGGAGCATTATTTCATCAATATTGACACAGGAGCATTATTTCATCAATATTGACACAGGAGCATTATTTCATCAATATTGACACAGGAGCATTATTTCATCAATAATGACACAGGAGCCTTATTTCATCAATATTGACACAGGAGCCTTATTTCATCAATATTGACACAGGAGCATTATTTCATCAATATTGACACAGGAGCCTTATTTCATCAATATTGACACAGGAACCTTATTTCATCAATATTGACACAGGAACCTTATTTCATCAATATTGACACAGGAGCATTATTTCATCAATATTGACACAGGAGCATTATTTCATCAATATTGACACAGGAGCATTATTTCATCAATATTGACACAGGAGCATTATTTCATCAATATTGACACAGGAACCTTATTTCATCAATATTGACACAGGAGCATTATTTCATCAATATTGACACAGGAGCATTATTTCATCAATATTGACACAGGAGCATTATTTCATCAATATTGACACAGGAGCATTATTTCATCAATATTGACACAGGAGCATTATTTCATCAATATTGACACAGGAGCCTTATTTCATCAATAATGACACAGGAGCCTTATTTCATCAATATTGACACAGGAGCCTTATTTCATCAATATTGACACAGGAGCATTATTTCATCAATATTGACACAGGAACCTTATTTCATCAATATTGACACAGGAGCATTATTTCATCAATATTGACACAGGAGCCTTATTTCATCAATATTGACACAGGAGCCTTATTTCATCAATATTGACACAGGAGCCTTATTTCATCAATATCAGTAGAGAACAATAGGAAAATATTATGCACTAAATATTAAAGTTCTAGGCTCTTTTGGTTAAAAGATTTCTGAAAGTTTTCTCAACACCAGTCTATGTAACGCCAGTGACCCCTATGTGGGGCTAATATTGACCCTATCTGCATAATTTGAACAATCTTGGTAAAGGATCATGAGACAAATGCCAACACTTTTTCAAAATGCAACACATCAAATATCCCAATTAAATTTCATTGTAACAATGGTTGATGACTCAGGTTACACAAGGTTCCATAATACAATCACTGTAGCTCTACATGAACATCTTGTGCTCGGGTAAGCTAAAAACTGAAGAAATATATTAACAAAAATAACAACACATATAACTGTAAAGTTTCAACATTGACAAGTTTGTGTCATTTTAGAACAAGATTGGCTCTGCTAAATTAAGTCAAATAATGAATTGTATAAAGTAAGTGTCATTAATGGTTCATCATCAAAATAAAACAAACCCTGTCTATTAACGAAAACATCCAATTTAAAGTACATCAATTACATATTCAACTAATTTGTTTCAAAATAAGAATGCATTTCAAATACAATCATTATCATTTACACTATCAGTCACAAATATGCTTGAGAAAATAAGAGACATTAAAATCTGCCTTAATTTACAATGTGAAACAATGTTATAATGCACAACAGCTACAGTACAAGTACATGTGCCAGTTTTCATTCACATAGTAAACTTTCAACAGTATCATCTGGCTGGGAAAACATTGTCTTTGTAGAAACATTGAGTTGAATTATTGAAACAAAAAGATAAATTCTTAAGTTTTAGTATTCTATTTCTATGTTAAGATTTTTACATTGATCATATAGTGTTCTGGCCACATACTCATTAATCAAGGAATGATATTACCTATACACATAGCATAAAAATCTGCATTAAAATGTTTAAGAATAGTGTCCTCCCATGTTGTCCTAATTGGGTGATAGTAAACGGAATATAAAATGGCTGCTGTAAGCTCTATTGATTAACCCGTCTATCTCAGATAGCAGAACAAATCAAAAAGTTATCAAGCAAGCGACAGGAAGGAAGTCACCAATGCATTGTGTTTAACTTTCAATCTACATGTATGTAAGCAATAATTTTATCACACCAGTACCAAATGTACTTAATTAAAGACCCCCACCAATTAATGCCTTATCACTTTTCTAGAATATTGACTCAGTAACAGCTTGATAAGGATTCATATATTTAATGCTTTAATAAAGTGATAACACAACAAAAATTGACAAAAACAATTTAAAAACCTTCTATTAAAAGTGTTCAACCTAGGAGCAGTTATTAGGAGAGATGTGGTGTGTTTTGTGATACAGAGAAAAACTGAAGCAAAAATCAGTCATCATGAATGAAAATATAATTAAGCAAGATAAACTAAGATTAATGGCTTAACACATTAAAATACAATTACATTTCAAAGGGAAAAATGTTTCAAGTTTGAAATGATTGAGTGCATAGATTACTAGTAACACCTGAGGCTGAGAGAGAAATTTTCTCATGCCCAACCATTACCTATGCAGAGGTGAATTGATATTAATTACCTTAAAACATATAATTTTTTCAGCCTGACAATAAACTTTCAGCTAAAAAGCTGACATAAGGTTACATTATTTGCATGAAACTGATAATGCAAAGTCATCCCTCGCTTAGGAACTTTGGAACAACCCTTTAAATAATAAATGTTACACATTATCTAAGAAATACAACTGTAAGTTGGTATTCAAGATTTTTCAGAGTCAGGCTTGGAACCATCCTGATTTTCTCCATCAAAATCATACTGTTGCACCATTTGTGCTAACTGGGTAAGTTTGTTGGTAGCCAAAGACTTCTTACCATCTGATACAGGAGGCATAAGATGTTCTACTTTAGCATCAGCTGGGGACATTTCAGTCCCTGCACCAGATGCTACATCAAGCCCAAGATTTGGCCTGTCTGAACTATCTGAACTATGATTACTTGATACTGAAGATGAGTCTATTTCACTACTAGTCTGAGAGATTTCACTAAAACTCCTCATTCTGTTTGCATCAACTGGTGGCATTAATTTTGGTGAGTCTTTGATAGACTTCTCTATTGAGCGATCAGTATTCTGAACAAGACTTACCGCAGGTGCTGGAGCTGGTCTAAGTGTTTTAGGCGAAGCACCCACAGTGGTATCTGACTTTGTGCTGGACACATTTTGTTTAGCAGCAGCATTTAGACTTAACATAGTCTGAGTTTGTATTTCACGCGACCTTTTCTTCACTCTATGTGAATGACTAGATGGTAAAGGATTACTCTCACTATGAGTTCTTCTCTCTGGTGTACCACTTCTACTCCTTCCACTGCTACTTGATTGAGCATCTGTTGTAAGTGATGTCGATCGGCCTCGATTTTTTATCTTGGTTACAGTATCCAAGCTAGGTTTTCTCTTTGGGCTTTGTGAGTTACTCCTTGAATGGTCTTGCTGCATTCTCAATTCTGCTGCAAGTCTTGACTGGGTGAGACGAGCTCTAGTTAGTTGTTCTTTTTTCTTCAGTTTAGGTTTCCTGGACATGTCTTCCAAAGGGATTTCTTGTGGAGCTGGACTACCTTCATGAGAGCTAGAGTCATGTCTATTAGAGACATCACTTGACGCTTGATGAAGAGTTTGGAAAGCCATTTCTGATGTTGCTTCTTCAGCGATTTCAACTTCTTCCAAGTTCTGAGAATTTTCTGAAGCATTCTTTCGTTTGGTTGAGTTGGACTCCCTTCCTTGTTCAACATAAATTGATTCCCTTCTTTCAACTGGTTGATTCAAAGAAGATGATTGGCTAGTTGTCTGATCATGTGATATACTTCCGTCCTGTGATTGGTTAGCTGAGTCTACCCTTGAACTAGAGGAGGTTCTCACAGGATGACACCTACCTGAAATTACAGTAAATATACCTTTATGTCTAATATACAACAATAGATCAAATATAGTTTAGAATTGTTGTGGAATTTATGTTTTACAACAGTAGGTAAGTGTGAAAAAAATTACTTCATAATCCATTTTGTTTGAGTCTAGAAAACATGGGATTGAGTTCTACGGCCGTGTAAAGGATGCACCCAATTTTTGGAACAAATTTTGGAAGCAAAAAAGTGCGTCTTATACGTGGGTGTTTACGGTAGGACATCAAAAGATCTTTTCACATCCATGTCAAGAATTTTTCTGTCATATTCATGCATTATAGCACAACCTTTCAGACAGAAGTCTCAATAAAAAAATGTACATTATAGATTTATTTATATTCTTAATGACATTGCAAAGATCACCATAAGACAGGAAATTAAATGAATTATAAATTATATGTCTTTCTCTTCCAATGTTAATTAAAACCTACCAGGTATTGGTCCCGATCTACTGAATGTACCATGACTAGAGGATTCTGTTGGGATATCTAAAAGACGTTCAATCATCTGCATTTTCTGTTGTCTGGCTTTAATTCTACCTTTGGTCAGTCTCTGCTTGGCAGCCATACATCGTATATGATCATCAAAGATGAATCTAGCAGCAAGGAGGGGTACAGGACGAGCGTGTTGTGATGACGCAGGTTTGTGGACAGTGATATGCAATGAACGACTGTCTTCTTTATCACCGGTAACTTCAATATTCTGAAATCAATAAAGGATTATCTGTGAAAGTTTCTCCTGTCTTATGTTAGCTCTTTATCTCATAACTTATGGTAGAGATAATGTTGATTTATTACACATTTAGGTGTTTTTGACATACCAGTGTACAGTACTAGTATTTCAAAATGTGTCATTAGGGAATGCCAGTTTGCAATCTGTGATACTGTCAAGCATATTTTAACTTTATTTTAAATCACAATTGACTTGACAGACAAACATGACATCAATCAAACACTAATTTATCATGCTTTGGCCTATTTCAGAGTAGTAAACAAACGTCTATAAGTATATAAAAACATCACCTATTTTATGAACAAGAGGGCCAAGATGGCCCTATATCGCTCACATGACAATCACTGTTCACTCATTAAAACATTGTTTTGAACCGGTGACCTAGTTTTTGACCCCAGATGACCCATGTTAGAACTTGTCCTACATATAAATAAGACAAACATTCTGAAATTTGGTGAAGATCCAATCAAAATCATGAAAACTACAGTATAGACAAGGTTTTCCTAAGATTTGACCTCGTGACCTAGTTTTTGACCCCAGACGACCTATGTTCGAATTTGTCTTACATATCATTAACACAAACATTCTGACTAGGTTTGGTGAAGATACGATCAAAATTTGACATCTACAGTGTAAATAAGGTTTTCCTAAGATTTGACCTTGTGACCTGGTTATTGACCCTAGGTGACCCATATTTGAACTTGTCCTTAATATCATTAAGACAAACAATCTGACAAGATTTGGCCAAGATCCAATTAAAACCATGACATTTAGAGCTTTTACAAGATTTTTACCTAAGATTTGACCTGGTGACCCAGTTTTTGACTCCGGCTGACCCATGTTCAACCTTGACCCACATATCATTAAGGCAAACATTCTGACAAGGTTTGGTGAAGATCCAATAAAAACTATGACATCTACAGTGTTAACAAAATTTTCCTAAGATTTGACGTGGTGACCTAGTTATTGACCCCAGATGACCCATATTTATACTTGACCGTTATATCATTAAAACAAACGATTTGACAAAGTTTGGTGAAGATCCAATAATAACTGTGAAATCTACAGTGTTAACATGGTTTTTCATAAGATTTGACCTAGCGACCTAGTTTTTGACCCAAGATGACCCATGTTCGAACTCGTCCAAGATATTATGAAGACAAACATTCTGACAAGGTTTCATGATCATCCAATCAAAACAGTGACTTCTAGAGTGTTCACAAGGTTTTCAAGCAATTTGCCCTAGTGACCTAGTTTTTCACCGGAAATGACCCATTATCAAACTCGACCTACATATTATTAAAATAAACATTCTGACAAAGTTTCTTGAAGATACAGTCAAAACAGTGATTTCTAAAGTGTTCACAAGGTTTTCCCTTATTTGGCCCTGGTGACCTAGTTTTTTACCCAAAATGGCCCAATATCAAACTCGTCCGAGATTTTGTTGATATTAACGTTCTGACCCAGTTTTGCTAAAATTGAGCTAAAAATGTGGCCCCTAGTGTTGTCACAACATAAAGTTTGACGACGCACGATGCACACCGCACGACGCCGGACGGAGAGTGATCCTAATAGCTCACTTTGTGACATGTGAGCTAAAAACTGACATTCAATCTTCAGCTTAAAGTGCTAAAAGCAAAATGTGATTTAAAGGTTTGATGTAAATCATTATGCTTTTCTGTGGCTTTGATTAATTACAGCAGTAATAATAGCACCTTGTCAAATTGAAATGTCTTTTAAGATTCGACTCCATGGGACATTGTATGAACTAGTGGTGCTGCATAAGATTGTAGAATCTGTTGGAAATACAATATTTTAATATTCTGTAGTAGACTAAAAGTCTTACAATAAGAAAATTCAATGCTGAGATAACATTTGAGAAAACATGAACTACATGACATGAATGCAAGGATGTTATTATGAAATTGACAAAATTGTAATATTGAACTGTTTCTTTATAAGTCATGTTAAACTGGTAATTAAGACTTGTTATTTCCAATTCTAACAAATCTACGCATTTTGATTGGTCAATGGAGGGGGTTTACACTTCGATAAACTCCTTTTCAATTGGATATACCCTTTGTTTCTGTTCATCGTCGACGGACTACTTTTGGCCTAATTATGTTATTAAAGATTCAGTTATACAGGCTTTATTCAATGTGTGTTATGAGGTCAGAGGGAGTTAACAATTTGATGGTTGACCAAAAATGAACGTTTAAAATCCTACAATAAACCACACTACTTTACTATTTACATTTCTATCTGATAACGTCATATCTTGACGTCATTAAGTTATACATGTATAATATATAATATTAATTTACCAGCGAAAGAGTTTTATCGGTTCATGCCCGTCATTTGTACGAATTGAATTAAACAATAATTATTGAATTAAATTGGAAATAAAAGGATTAAACTTTCATTTCTGGTCGTTTATCGAAGTGTAAACTCCCTCAGACCTCATAACCCACATTGCACATAAAGCCCATTGAATAAAGCCCAAAGGGCTTTATGTGCAATGTGGGTTATGAGGTCTGAGGGAGTTTACACTTCAATAAACGACCAGAAATGAAAGTTTAATCCTATAATACGGTGATTGATTCCTGGCAATAAGCTTAATACTAACCAAGAATGATAACCCTCAAGTGTATTACAACACGTTTATCACTATTTCATGCCAAATAACTAGCTACAAACTGCTGTCATTGACAAGATATTTAATAATTTACAACTAGTGTATTTACAGTCCTTGAAATGAGCTGTATTCAAACAGCATGTATCAATATTATCAATAAATTATGTGCTGAAATGTCATCAAAGATCAATCAAATATACATAATGGTACTGATGCAATGTGAGGTAAACACAATTCTAGCATCCTTGTAAACTATTTGCAAAATAAACAATAAATTATTCTAGGAAATATTTCTTATGACACAGAAGCTAACAACTAATAAGGAAATGTCATTTACATAAATCATGTGCAAGTAACCATTATTGACCAATCAAGAACAAGTTAGTAGTATAGACAAATTGTCAACAAGTTACCATTACTGGTCGACAATCATGGGAAAGTAAGGCCATTCTGGTTTTTAGAAGCAAAAGCGAAGCGAGTGCTTCTATAGTGATACACCCAGTTTTGTTTTGACAAAAACGTGACGCCATACATTCGCATTGAAAAATAGTACCATCAGTTTTATAACTCCACCGATTGCAGTTATGATACAAGTTGGATATATTGCAGGATTATGTTCATTTTGAATAATTACATTGTAATGGCATTTCCAACTGTAAAACTATTGAGTTCAATAATTCAGTATTCATCCGCACAAAAGTTTCATTCATAGTACGCTTCGCTACTATATACATGGGAATCGCTAAAAGACTCTAGCAGGGCGAGGACATCAGTTAACCGTAACTCCGCCTACCGGATAGATATATAAAGTACGGAATGCACTCGATCTTGCGGAATGAATTTCTTATTTGCGAGATGGGTTTGTATAATACATCTTTAATAAAGACATCTTCAACATAAAACTTAAAATAAATTAACACTCAACCACATCGCTAAAGAGTTAACCCTAATGAAGGAAAAACTAACTCTATTATTACATATAATTACGAAGTTTTAAGAGTCAGGCGTGTTTTACATTCAGGAAGTGGAAGGTTTGAGTTTACTATCAACTTTAACAGAATTGGGAACATGACAAGGGAACCTCTACCAAAAGGTTTTCATTTCACTGAGCCAACTATTTTCAGGAAATTATTAGTCCTAACAATATATACATTTGAGTTTGAAAAATGTGCCTAGAGTTGGCTGAGCTTTTTGGTATTATCTTATGCACATCTACCAGATATTATGAACTACATTTTAACTTTTGCTTCTGACAGTAGTCTCAGTGCTTTGATTTTATTGTGCTAAGCTTCAACCTCATTTGCAAAACCTAGCTACCTTTTCAAAATAACACACAAACTCATTATACTTAATAACAAAAACATCATAATTATTAAACATATTAAAAACAAGAGGGCCATGATGACCCTATATCGCTCACCAGGTAAAAAGACTCTTAGAGAATCATGAGCCTATGTAAAATGAACTGACGGGGGCGGGGCTAATTTTGCCCCTTGGGCAATAATTTGAACAAACTTGGTAGATGTCCACTAGACAATGCTACACAACAAATATCTAAACTCTAGGCCTTGTAGTTTCTTACAAGAAGATTAATAAAATTGCCCTATAAAAGTCTATATAAAATCAAGTGACCCCTTGGGCGGAGCCAATTTTGACCCTAGGGAAATAATTTGAACAAACTTGGTACAGGTCCACTAGACAATGCTACACAACAAATATCTAAGCTCTAGGCCTTGTAGTTTCTTACAAGAAGATTAATAAAATTGCCCTATAAAATTCTATATAAAATCAAGTGACCCCTTGGGCGGGGCCAATTTTGACCCTAGGGAAATAATTTGAACAAACTTGGTAGAGGTCCACTAGACGGTGCTACACACCAAATATCTAAGCTCTAGGCCCTGTGGTTTTGGACAAGAAAATTTTGAAAGTTCTTCCTATTGGTTGCCATGGCAACCAGAGTTTTTAATGAAATTTTTTAAATAACTTTGGTAGAGTTTCATGCATATGTAAAGTTTCGTTGAAATTGGCCAACTGATTAAGAAGGAGATGTTGTTTAAAGCAATTGTTGACGCACTGACACACACACGCACGCACGGATGACGGACACCATGCGATCACAATAGCTCACCATGAGCAGTTTGTGCTCTGATGAGCTAAAAACAAGCCAAGTACTCAAGACATAGAAAT
This sequence comes from Lutraria lutraria, assembly GCA_964023205.1. Taxonomy (NCBI): domain Eukaryota; kingdom Metazoa; phylum Mollusca; class Bivalvia; order Venerida; family Mactridae; genus Lutraria; species Lutraria lutraria. The sequence continues at coordinate 4,655,207 of OZ026836.1, read as the reverse complement.
CTTGCACCTCTGATTCCTGCCAATCACTTACACTTAGAAAACATGACTTCAAATGTCATTAATATCATGAACAAGTTCAAACCACTATTGACATAATAATCTTGAACAAGTTACCATTATTAAGATATCCTGAACTAGAGATATCATAAGGTGACAAATACCCACACATGCTGCATAGACCTTGGAGCTTCAGCCATGGGAGTTGTAGGCGACACATCGTCTAGTGGTGGTTAACATTTGTATTAAGTTATTTCAAAATCCTCCATTGATGACAAAGTTACAGAGCGGACACGATTTGGGACTGACCGACAGGCAGACAGACAAAGTGACTCCTATATAGCCCCCAGTATTTTAGTTGGGGTACAATAAGTTATCATCATTAGAATATCCTGAATGAATTACCATTATTGATATATAATGAACTTTTGTAACCATTACTAAAATATCATAGACAAGTATTATTTCTCTCACCACCTGCGCAAGAAAGTTACATTGTAAACTACAGTGATAGCTAATATACTGTATAATATGCACTTATATAAACTGAAACTAATATTCGGGAAGTAATTATCAGAGAGAGCAAGGTTCTGGTTACAGAATGAGACAAATCAATCAGACAATTTTCCTAGAAGAGATGTCTCAAAATAAATGCTGATTATAAGCATCAAACAGTCAGAACCAGTAAGCCGTGCATTACAAACATGAGGGAATATTTAAGATAAATAATACAATTTTTTTATGGAAATAAATTAACAGGTTTAATTAAATGTATTACAGTTACACCTGTGAAAAAAAGGCCAGCTCTGGGAAAGACATAATGTGGCCTTTGTTTTCAAATGGCCTTAACTCGGAGGTCATTCTATTCTATATAATCAATGACAGTTTTAAAAGAATGGCCTTTATTCAATGGGTGGCCTTAATCTGGAGGTGCCTGCTAACAGGTTTGACTGCACATAAAACAAATACACAACATTTCATACATCATCATATAATCTATTTAAAAACTTAAAACAAAGGTAATCAAACTTCAGAAATAAAAATTAGAAACCAGCAAAATTCTCAGAAGTTATGAAGCCTTAAGTGGCTTAATTTTTGATGCTACAATGTTATGTTACCATGACAACATGATATTCAGATTCTAAGAATAACCAGTAGTAGGCAATAAATCGAGATTGAATTCTGTAGCCATATATGGATATTCCTAATACTGCTGGCATCCAATTGAAATAAAGAATCATTTACCTGGAAATCAGTAGTGATAATGTGATCTAGGGATAATAAGGTTTTGTTTCCACTAAATGTGATCAATTTGAGAAATAGCGACAATTCAAAGAAAGATGACATGATCACCATTTAATCTGAATGTGCAATCTTACTACATTTTTCATTTATAGATACATATAAAAGTGACAAATCTACACTGATAAATAACAGAATTACCATCAATGATTGTTTTTCTATATCAACATTTACAGGGTCATAATTTCACTTGATTCAAATGCTGTGAAAACTTGCACAATTTAATGACATAGGGCTGTTTTTAACAATTTTGGTTGAATGTAAATATAGTCATAGTAAGTTGTAGTCTGGAGTAACATTGATCATCACATGTAGGCAAATTGGAAGAGATTTTTGTTGAATCAATGTCAAATAGTATTGGTCCTTAATGACATTATCTATAATTATGATACTAAGATTTACACAAGCAGTGTGGCTTAAATTACAATATACATAATATAATTCAACATTACAGAACAGGATTAATAAACAACAAAACTTTCATCCAACAAACATCAAGGCAAATATTTTTTACCTGATAATGAATGATTAAATAATTAAGGTTTCAATTATCAGCAATCAATCAATTCTAAACAACAATTATTGATATAATGATTTTTTTATATTTTCCTAAATAATCTATGTAAAATCAAGTTACCCCTGGGGTGGAACCAATTTTGACCCCAGGGTCATAATTTGAACAAACTTGGTAGAGGTCTACTAGACAATGCTATACACCAAATATCTAAGCTCTACACCCTGTGGTTTCTGACAGGTAGATTTGTAAAGTTTTTCCTTTAATGAAACATAACTTTTTGAACAACTTTGGTAGAGCTTCATGCAAGGAACATCCCTGTAGATTTTGCAACTGACTAAGGAGATGTCGTTTAAAGCAATTGTTGACGTTCTGGCTGACGGACGCACAGACAACACGCAATCACAATTGTAAAATGAGTATGGATATTCACCTGTATCTTATTTCCCCTCTTTTTTGGGGTGACCCTGAATGACAAATATCTTTCAAATAGGCTGTTAAACAACAGACAAATAAATCAAATAAATTCAATCCCAATACACTGTTTACTGGTACAATCTGGAACACTGGTGGAACAATCTAATATACAGAGATAATCAAAGACTGCTAACATTTCAAAGTCAATCTTCCAATGCCAGCCAGTAACCAACTTCTATTTTTAGAATAGTTAGAATTCCAATTTCCAGGAAAAGCCACTGATGCTCTGGAATGGTGATAATATTATGTTTGTGCAGTACATACCTGTAGAAAGCCGACAAATGTCACAATACCCCATCCTAAACGTCTATTATCTGGTTCCACAAGGATCATTTGTAAGGCATCAATAACCAGGAATCTTTTTTGTTTCCTGGAAAATACATAAATACATAATGAGGTCTGTCTGGACTTAATAAAGAACTGAGCTTCATTAAATTGTAACAATGATGGAGACAACTGTGGACAATTTATATATACAGTCAAAACTGTGTTAGCAGCCATTTCCAAATGAAGGCCATCTTTTAAAAATGGTCATTGATTACTAAGGTAAATAAAGGTGACCTGTCAATTAAGGTCACATTTTGTCTTTCCAAGGGTGGCCTCTATTCACAGGTTTGACTGTATTTATTGACAGAATGATTACAACATCAAAGACTCAAATTTCACATGACCAACACACAGTCTTATATCTCTGTAATAGCAGGTATAAATTAATGATAGATTTTTTTTCAAATTGGAAAGTATTGACAAATGTAAAATGATCAGCCCCTGTAATATGTCTTCTAATAGTAAACATATCACACACCGCTAAAAGGGAAACACAGGAATCTTACATATTTCTTCTAATCAGAGCAAGTTTTCCCTAGGAGTATTAATCTTTTACACTTGATTTTCACTAAGATTTTAGCTGCACTGTAGTTACCCTATATGATTAACTTCATACAAAGATAAAAGTTTCAAAATAAAACAATTTAGACAAATAAACTCACTTCAGGTAAGGGCAATCTTAATAATGTTGGTTTGTGATAATGTGACCCTAACTTTAACAAAGGCAGGCAAGTAGGCAATATTTTTGCTGATATCAATTAAAACTGGAATAAGGAACACAAAACTTTTTTTATAAATATTTTTGGACATGGGGATTTTTTCAAAATTCAGTCACACACTGCAAAACAACAAACTTTTTAAGTATTTCCTGATTAGAATTTTACAAAAGCCTACAAGTATATCAGGTTCCTTCAGTACAACTTCATGTATTCATACTTGAACATATTACTTAATCATTGTAGGGTGTTACTACAGATTACAGAAATCTCCGAGGTAGTTATACACCAAGTAATTTGCACTTAACAAAAAAACAGATAACCAACTTTTCCCTGAAAGAAAAACAAGCCGACTTCTAAGATTTATTTAAGGCAGGATAATAGGAGACAGTGTTGAAGATAAAAACTTACAATTAACATTTAATGCTATGTATGACGTCTGTGGTGTAGAATTCTATTTTCTTCAGGCATTTTGTAACCAAACCAAACAAGATATTTTCAAATATAAGGCTATAGACCATGCAGTTAAAATGATCAAAATCTCATTGATTAAGAATTAAACAGCAATTTAGTGATATTAGAAACAAAAAATAAGTTTAGAATTCTAGATTACATTTAAGATTATCTATAAAGACAATAAATTGGTTGTTCAGTCAGATTATGTTGGTACATCAAATGATGATAGGTATTGTAGAATGTTTTTTTTTTTTAAAAACTGTAGTGTTTTGCTCAAGTCTCATTGGACATCACGGCTTGAACAAAATACTATAAGTAATATTTGCATGAGTAAATACTGTAAACCAGGAAATTATTTCGTGCAATTTAAATTAGCAAGTTTTGCGGTTGGGTTTCTTCCATGAAAGTTTTTAAAAAAAAGTTGCAAAAATTAGTCACCACAAGACGATTGACATATGGTAACTTACATGTCAGTGTATGTCAAATTTACATGGTTAATTTTCTGTTTGAGAGAAAGTTCTGTCTGCTTTCTGCTCATTTTATTAAAATTTCAGAAAAATATCTTTGAAAATAATATTTATCAGTCAAGATCGCAATGAATACTGATTGCTTAAAATCACAATTAAGTCATTAAGACTTGAATGCTGCAATGGTTTGTCTATTCAATTCTGACATGTTTGCAATTTACTGTGAACAGTATACTAGTAGTTACAGGTTTTATTGTTTTTGAGATCATTATTAGAGTAGGCTGAGATTAAATATCTATTTTTTTGTTTGAGTTTTACCCCTATTTTCAACAGTCAGAGTCATATGAGGTGGACAGTTTATCTAACCATTGTTCCTGGGAAGAACCAGTACTAGACTCCCATCCTCTGTGAGCAACTGCCTACTTTCTCAAATAAATAGGCATGGTCGTAGCTGGGCTCGAGCCCAAGATCCTCAATCAGTGAGAGGTTACAGTGATTTGAAGTTACCTTAACCCATAGAAGTGGGTCAAGATTAATTATACACGTCACAGAAATGGCTATTGTTATAGTCACTCATTTTTTAGCAAAATTTTCCTCATTTTTGTTTGACTTTTGTGTTGTATAAAACTATGTATGAACATCTTGCTAAACTAACCTCTAGTTACAAGTACCATACCAGTAATTTAACAAAGTAACTTCAATCAACAATAGCTATTCTTAAAACTACTCTAAAACTATAAATTCAAAACTATTCCCACAATACACTGGCAAATTACCATTAGGTACATTGTAATGTTGTGCTATGCTATTCAAAGTATACATTTCATTTAAAGCTTGTTTTGTTTCACGGGATTGGTGCGGTCACCTCAAATCTGTGGAAGTATTATGCCATGAATATGCCTGGGTGCTTAAAAAACACAAAAATTCCTTGATGCAAAAGTTTCCTGTTTTACAGTATTAACTTACAATGCACACATGGAAATAAGCCCAATAACATACAGTCAGTTTTAGTAAAACATAACATCTCATTAAGACAAATAAAATCTTGATTAAATTCAGCAAACAAAATATGAAAAGGTGTAGATTTCAGTTGGATTTTGATCCATTTTTTTTGAGCCCGATGAAAAGATTTTTATGTTTTATTTCTAAGAAAAAGAAGGCAGTTCGTATAGAGAATGCAATATTTCCACGTACTGAACAGTGCTGTATTTTGCAGCACTTGACAACAGTTTATCTTAAGAAAAAATCTTTTATACAAAATCTTTTATATAGATAAATACTCATTTATACATTTGATAATGATATTTCAACAGGATGCAGATTAATGTAATTATAGCCATCAAATCCTGATTCAATAATCAGAAACCAAAAAATATAATGTTAACATATCATAAATAAAGTTAGGGGATAATGATACATATTCATAGGTTGATCTGCCTCCTTCACTAACTCCAAATGAATTCAATAACAGAAATAAAGTCTTCTAAGAATTTTGAAATAAGATGCACAAAATTAATGTTCAGGACACATCTCAATAATTTTAAATACAAGAGTAGAATTCTCACAATATTAAAGGAAGACTTCTAATGCTTTGATTAACCATGATTTTAATCATTGTAACTTGTAAGAGAATAATAAGAGCAGCATGTTATATGTGGTGATATAGTTTTGACGTAAGCAAAGTACATGTACTTCTCAAGAACACAAAGAATATATATTATCATCAATGCCACTTCTTGGAAATTCTACATGTATAATAACAATACAATCCTAGAACTGTCTGAGAAACAGAAAAATTCCAAGAAATGCCAGTCAACTGAGAATAACACGAATGTCATCAAATTACTGGCTTAACTCTTTTCTAGGAATTGTTTTGCCAAGTTTATTGCTATAAATAATGGAGCAGTGCTAATTTGCAGAGAGAAATTCAATGAAAAATAGCATTAAATCTTCTCAAAGTTAGAACTATGTATAACACAGTCACAAAGGTGTAGACAGTAATTAACAATGTAAATTATTGTACAGCTAGCTCAATGAATCTGTTTGAAATTCAGCAGCATTGATAACACAAAATTAATTATCAGTATATACATGAAAAGGGTTAGGGTCAATAAAGATTTGCATGAGGTTAGCTATCCTAAAACATACATGGCAGACCACCATAATAAACAACATAATAAAACAAGAAGGTCAAGTGACCCTGCGATGATCACCTGAGAATTGACTTATAGCAATATCACTGCAAGTAAACAAGAGGGCCAAGATGGCCCTATATCGCTCACATGACAATCACTGTTCACTCATTAAAACATTGTTTTGAACCAGTGACCTAGTTTTTGACCCCAGATGACCCATGTTCGAATTTGTCTTACATATCATTAAGACAAACATTCTGACAAGGTTTGGTGAAGATCTAATCAAAATTTGACATCTACAGTGTTAATAATTAAGGTTTTCCTAAGATTTGACCTTGTGACCTAGTTTATGACCCTAGGTGACCCACATTTAAAGCTGTCCTTAATATCATTAAGACGGACAATCTGACAAGGTTTGGTGAAGATCCAATTAAAATTTTACCGTGACATCTAGAGCAAAGTTTTCCTAAGATTTGACATAGTTTTTGACCCAAGATGACCCATATTTGTATTTGACCCTTATATCATTAAAACAAACAATTTGACAAGATTTCATGATGATCCAATCAAAACAGTGACTTCTAGAGAGTTCAAAAGGTTTTCCAGCAATTCGTCCTAGTGACCTAGTTATTCACATGAAATGACCCATTATCAAACTTGACCTACATATCATTGAAATAAAAATTCTTACAAAGATTCATGAAGATCCAATCAAAACAGTGATTTCTAGAGTGTTCACAAGGTTTTCCCTTATTTGGCCCTGATGACCTAGTTTTTTACCCAAAAAGGCCCATTATCGAACTCGTCCTAGATTTTGTCAATATTAATATTCTGACCCAGTTTTGCAAAAATTGAAGCCACAAATGTGGCCCCCAGTGTGTTCACAAGGTAAAAGTTTGATGATGCACAGACGCACGACGCCGGACAAAGACTGATCACAAAAGCTCACCCTGTCACTTTGTGTTATTATTTAGCAAGTTTGTTAGAGGATCTCTATATGTTTGTCCAAGCAAATTATCTAAGCTCTAAATCTTGTACATTTAGACAAGAAGATTTTTTATATATTCCAATATAAATCTATATAAAACATGTGACCCCAAAATAGTATATACTAATACCTGAGTTTGCTCAGGTGAGATAAAAATGACATATAATTTCATATATCCTCTGTCAAGAAATCACAATTTATATTTCTGGTTGAACTTTATAACTATATATTGGACAAATCGATGTACATAATCTGAGTAGAGTGATTCTGTCTCCATGAAAAACTGTAAGGAGGAGGCATTAAATACAAAATGCTCACTTACTTGTCCTTTGTGATAACTGTGCATGCAATGAGGTCACTGTTATCTGAAAACATCAATAGAACAAAATACATGAATAACATAGCAGTAAACAAGTAGATTTCAGGTTCTTTCATACTCAGCTAAATTGATAACAAAAAAAAATATTTCTAAATACACTACTCACATGTATAAAATGACGTGAGAAAATATATTTCAAATTAATGTTGGTCCTCTTTTATGAAGGGACACTTTTGTGTAAGTGTAATGTGTAAGTGGACCACAAAACACAAGTTAAATTGATTTCTTAGCCTTAAAAACAAAGAAGGGGGAGAATGATTGGCTCAAAAATAGGGTATGGGGAAGAATGGGTTATTTACATGAGATTATCAAACACAGCTTATCAGTGTGACCGATTTTTGAAATAAATCTCAAATATAATAATATCAATCCAGCATGCTTAATCATCACAAGCTGATTAAGGTATTTGGGGGATTTTGCCAGGCAAACAACTAATTACAATTTTACTCCTATTAGCTGACTGAATGGTTATTTAAAGCACGGACACAAATGCATGAAATATTTGAGATAATTTAGGACATGATGACATAACATATCATTATCTTTACAGGAACAGTACACCAGATAATATTATACAACTAATTCCTTTAAAGACATTTGCAACAGTTTCCAGTTTTTTTATCACACAGACATATAGAGAAAATGAAAACTTTTTCATGAATTTTGTATAAACTTTTCATGATCATAGCATAATTATAATAAGAGAAAAATGTTAAGCGAAAAAAAATTAGGGGTTGACAAACTCGTTTACGAGTTATCTGCCCTTGAAGTTGAATTTTTGGCTTGACATAAAATCAGCCAAAAATTCAAATTCAAGGGCAGATTGAGTCGTCAATCCCCATTTTTTTAGTTAAAAATGTTTCTATTATCATATCATTGATGGAAGTCATGATATCCGAGATAAACTGGTTGCAAATAAGCCTGGATGCCGGCTTTCTTTCTAAAATGTGTGTGCTCTTTAGGAACCTTGCTTTAATTGTAGTGTTCCAATTTCAGCCATTTTTACAGCTTTCAGAAGGAAAGCCAGGACCCACCCTTATTTGCAATTATCCCGGATATCATGTGCCTACGTTTTTAGCTTCCTTATTCACAAACAACACCTAAATATGCCCTCTAACCTTTATGTGTTGTACATTAGAGAAAACATGAATGAGGTTTGAAATATTAGTGACCAACCAAAAGTTTTATAACTTGAGGCCAGTGAGATTGCACAAAGATACAAGAGTGAGGAAAATACCTAACCCATCTAGCACGCACAAACATTTAAAAAAAAAATGTAGTGTTGTTCATGTACTGTGTACAGTCCATGATCATGATTATCATACTAGTTTGACCAAAGATGGTCATTCCATATGTTGTTTGTATAGTGTGTTTTATTTAACTGTCAAAGTTGCATAATATCATGGTCAATGCAGCCAGGCATTTATTTTCCGCTTTGGTTAGATTGGATAATTTTCATAAGTTATAAAGATAATGTTCACTATATAATACCAGTTGTTGAATGTACATGTTTTTAACTTATAATATAGTGAAACATCCCTTTGACATAAAATAAACAATATCGATTCTGGCTTTATATGCTAAAACACGGCAAATATTTTAAGTTTTTTACAAAGATTAAATATCATACTTTAATACCAAGCAACAAAAAATCCTGACAGAAAGCACAAAATTAGTGTTTTATTGCGATAAACACTGCACCCCTTTATCGACTTTACCTTATCAGCATTAACCATTTCTAATGTGTTGTGCATAATGTATTGGTACGATATGATACTATTAATTCGTTAATGACAATGATTCTGATTCATTATTAAATCTCTTACTAGACATCAAACCTGGGCATGGTTTTAATTATTGAACCATAAACATTCGTGATTTTGATTGGCTATCAAAATTGTATGGGATGTATCGATTAATTGAAATTTGTTGATTTCATGAGATGATAATGATCTGTCACTTTTATTGTTAATTACTCGCTTACATTTTCGAATTAAGATTGCCACCTGAATTATGATGGATTTTGAAGTGGTTTTTGTATTTTGTAGCAGAAATGTTAATCTAGTAATCAGTGCCTCAGAATTTTGATACTTGTTTTCATTTTTTATTCATGGCGTATTACGTAATAAACAGCGGGGTTCAGGGTACAAAAGTCAAGTATCTAACGAACAGAGGACATATTAAAAAATCTGTGGTTCCCTGCATTATACATTTATAGTCACTTTAAGGCAATTTGTTGTAATATATTTCAATATACAGAGTAGCTATCGTTTTAAAAAATTTGTTAATTACGTGCGATATTTATAGAATACCAACAAAATGTAATATTTGTAATTTCAGTATGTAATTATGGTTTAGTTTTTAAATCCATAAATTGGTGGAACTTGATAAGACCAGACGTCCACTCCCGATACCTAAAGCTAGCTTATACATGTACCGGTACCTACAGTAACTTAAATTATTATACCTCATTCCCATTTCCAATGTAAAGATGATGTTGCCTATACCGGTATGAGCGGGCATTAATGTTTAATAACACCCTCTCAGAAATGAGATATTTATAAAATTATATTCTGGGTTTTCATTAATATTCAGTACAACAGATTTTCTAATGAAAGTAACCAATTTGGCTGGGGGTTGCTTAGTTTATAAGTATTTTGAACTTGGGGATTGTAACCGATATTTTTTCAGTTTTAACTGATGGTTTTCAACAGCAATCAGTTCTTTATGAAAACCCTGTATATGATGTATTGAACAAAAAGCATACTGTCCAAATAGTGTTAAAGTGATTGATGTCTCAGAATCAGCCCTGCACTTTACTGGGAGGAAGAAGTTACACGAACCAGGGCAGCTTCTGTGCAGATTTATAGAAATGAATGATATAAAAATGACCTTAAAAGTAGACAAGCTGCAAGGCATATGACCTTAATATTTGTAAATGAACTGATATGTACCGTAATACATAACTGTGTCAGTAAATATTGAATAAGGAATGAAATTTGATATTTATAAGGGTATAATTACAACACTAGCTAATGGAACAAGGTACTCTAGGAAGATAACTTATTGAATAAGACATTATGTTATCATATTAATGTGTCAAATATTATCTAGCCTAGCTGTTATCTTCTTGTTAGAATGTTATACCATGGAAAACAATGAGAAAGCTAATGTTTTGACAAGATAAATATTCAATTTTGAAATTATCTACATGTATGTGACATTTCTTGCAGAACATAGAGATCATTATTTGAATATCAAAGGAACAAGGAAACCCTTTTAGTGATCAATAATATGTCCATATAAATCTACTTTCTTTATCATAGATTTGAGTCAGTATTAGATATTATAAACAAAATGAGATCTGATTATGAATGATAGACTATAAAAAAATTCCCTGAAGTCAAGTGAAACAGCTGGTAGTACAGTGTTGATAATTCCATACATTTAAGCTATATATTGTTAGATTAGCCGAGATTTCTTTTACGTTACTATAAACATGTAGTAGAGACATATGTAAAAGGGGCTCTGAGTGTCCCAGCTGAGAACCCATACATTTATATACATGTATATTATTCCAAAATTAAAATAATTGCTTCCAACTAAATAAATATGCACAATTTTGGTAAATTAATCATTGATGATTAAAAGAAATCATAGTATAAATCAAACCTAAATTGTTAAAGCTGTCTGACTTTTTTTTCATTCTTATTTTCAGGTATACCCAGCATACACTGACAAACATTTCAGTCTAGGACTCAAGAAATAGTCTCATGGGACTAGGTCTGAGGAATAATAAGGTGCATGTGGAAGAACTTGAACCAGCCCGAGAATTAATGTTTTATTACAGCGGTATAGTCCGACAACGACCTGTGAATGATCAAAGATCAGCTAAGTCCATTTTGTAGGGTGAGTGGCTTTTCGGAACGTTTCGTAGGTTTCCGTAATATATAAATATCAGTTATTTGACCGTCATAGCTGAGACTAAGTGCGTAGCGCGATCGGTAAAGGTGCCAACCATTTTACTTTTGAAGCCTGGTAGTCAAGATGCTATGGGTTCGAAACACATGTGAACGTTTTTCCTTTCCATTTTTATTTGATATTTGGCATTTTATTATTGCAAAATTTTATTTAAATATTTGGAATGAATTTCATATGTATTTCATTTAATTTCATTTCAGGTAATTTCATGAAATTTCAATTACTGCGTTCATTAGCAGTATCTGTACTTGAGCCACTGTCAGAATCTAATAATTTGCTTCATTATGTTAAGTTATATAACATGACATCCTCTACATACTTAGGAACATTATTTGAACAGAATTTGATTTTGATTGCATATGATATATATACCTTTCAAAACATAAATGCACCGAAATCATGAGCAATGCATTATTTGAAAAAAATAGTGGCAAGATTAAGGACACGAAAAACACAATTCAGTTTAATTATGTTACTAGTGCGGCGCACTGATTTCAGGACCACGTAGTTAGGCCTTTTACAGTGGTCTACAAATGTAAGAGACCAACAGTGGCCTACAAATGTAAGGTCGTGTTTGGTAATGTACTTGGTCATTGTATTATTTATCCCTATTTTAAAGAATGGAACAGTCCATGACCTTCCGTCACGACTCACTGCTCGATTTCTATCTATAGATTAGTACTCTTTTTATGTGAATCTAGTGCAAAGCAAGCCCACATGATAATCAGTTACATTACTTTTGAAATGCCTCTCGTAACTGTAATACAGTAGGTTTGGTTAAAACTAAGGTCCAATTTCCTTTACATTAGCATGTATCAGATTTACAATGGTTTAGCAATGACATTTAATATACAGGATAATTGTTATAAGAGAAATATTTCTTGGAAATTTGAAGTAAACACAAATCTTTAATTTCCTTAAGCAGGATGTTTTGGTTAGTTTAAATCTGATTGATCTTAAGAATATTTTTATTTTATAACTAGCAGTGGTTATGAAAATATTTTGAAATGGAAGAAACCTGTATAAACACCTACTTTACACTGTTTATTACTCATAAGTAGGATTATTAAGGGTTATACTAGTATATATACACATAATTCCAACGTCAATCTGAGTTATAATTTTCAAATAGAACGTTTTGAAAACAAGAGGACCGGGGCGGGCCGATTTTGACCCTGGGGCCATAAATTGAACAAACATGGTACAGGTCCATTAGACAATGCTACATACCAAATATCTTAATTAACTCTAGCCTTGTGGTTTTAAACAAGATTTAAAAAATAAATTCTATACAAGACTGTATAAATCAAGTAGCCCCCGAGGCGGGGCCAATTTTACCCTAGGGCAATAATTTGAACAAACTTGGTAGAGGTCCACTAGACAATGCTACACACTAAATAACTAAGCTCTATAGGTATTGCAGCTTTTGACAAGAAGATTTTTTAAATTTTCCTATTGAAGTCTTTGTTAAATATAGTTACCCCCGGGGCGGAGCCAATTTTGACCCTAGGGGAATAATTTGAATAAACACACCGAATATCTCAGCCCTAGGCCCTGTGATTTTGGACAAAAAGTTTTTCCTATTGGTTGCTATAACAACCAGAGTTTTTAATGAAATTTTTGAAACAACTTTGGTAGAGCTTCAAGCAAGAAACATCCCTGTAAAGTTTCTTTGAAATTAGCCCACTGCTTAAGGAGGAGATGTTATTTAAAGCAATTGTTGAAGCACTGATGGACGGACGCTGTGTAGAATCACTGATCTATTGTAAGCTAACTGGACAGCTTCCTCTAACATGACATTTATCTGTTCCTACCAGGTGGGATTTGAACTCTCAGTGGTGAGGGGCTAGTGATTACTAGCCAGGACTATAACTGCTCATGATTATTAATTACTGATTATAACACTGAAAACAAATGTAAGCATTATGTTCTTGTCTTTAAATAATGGTTTTCAAATGAATGATAAGCTGGTCAGACATCAGTCTATGACTTCTATTAACAGGATTGTTGGTGAGTAGATAATTATGATTTAGAATTGAATTCCAATATTTCTTAAGCAGCCTCCATTATCACTTCAAAGGTCTGATAATTCTAAATTAATGTGTTAGCAACTTTAATACAAAACTAACATCCCTTTGACCTTTCAATCCTCAAGGTCATACACTTAAAGACAGAACTGTTGCTGTTTGACCTCCTAAAATGAACACAGACAAGGATCATAACTGGTATCTCTTAAGAAATCAGACCTCAAAATTCGAAGAAAGGTAATGTATCATTATAAGACATTGGCCATTGAAATTTTATACAGTCTAATTTCTTAAAAGTACTCTGTGCAAGGGACAAGGTAAATAAAATCCCCAATAATTTCATATGAATGGAACAAAACTTCTGTCAAACTTAACAGAAAAACACTTACTTAGGTCTAGAATATTGTCAATTTTCACACAGTCCTTGACCTTGGTTAGAGGTAACTGTGTCTCAGTTTCTTGTAGAAGACTAAGTGACAATTCTCGCACCAGGAAGAATACTCGAATAGCCTGAAAAAAAAATTAGGAATAAGAAGTATTGAATAGATAATCATGCAGGCCTAGTGTAGTGACTCCGACATTTCTACCAGAGCAAAAGAAATGAATGGAAATTTTAGTAAATCTAAAGTCCCATAGGTTTTATTAATGCTTCCCATTAAATCAATACATATGAGTCATTGTTTTACCATGAGACACATTTTTGGTAATTTTAAGTTTTGGAAGACTTAAATTTCTATTTTTGCCTTAAATGTTAACTGACAGCTTTGAACCTGACATGTAAGGGGAATACGGTATATTACCATTCATTCATATTGCAACTGATTTTATTTGATGTAAATCATCCACTTTGATCACATACAAAATCATTTGGTAATTCTCTGATAAAAGTATTGGCTTGTAGTAGACTATGAACAACAAATCAACATAGTCATTGAAGTAGATATTGTCCTCTCAACACAATAACCTCAGTTGTGTAAATGTACCTGACTTAACCAACAATCTACATGTATTGACGTTTATATAAGAATTCATTCACACACTTAAAAATTCATACAGAGGTCACAAGAAAAACACTAACTTAATTTTAACATATAAATTCATAAAACAAATATTTTTCTTTAATTAGCTGGCTATTTAAACTAAGCTTAATTTGGTCTGTTTTCCCACTATGCTCAATTGAACTTTAATTAATACGTTAGGACCATTCATCATCACATTAGATCTGATTTATATGTAAAACATCAATACAAGACTAGTGTTATATACTGTACAGCTCACTCAGATATAAAATGTAAATTTAGGTCAATGTTCTACTAACCCACATCCCACTTCCTAGAAAACAACTTTCAGAGAATTCCAAAATTAGCTTATCCGTAGATAATATAACAAAATTGATTACATGATAATTTATTCAGAATGGTTAAGTAACTTAGGAGATAACATTACTATGCACATAACCACAGTAATATGACTAAATTAGGGAGATAATTTGATGTTTGATATACTGTAACACATTAGTTTTTCTATGAAAAAAGTGCATATACTCAGATAATTATGATAATGGACAGCAAACCCTTTGAAGGGGGCGGGGCCTAAAATGACAAAAAAAAAATGAAAACAGTGTATTCATTGTTTAATGGCCCATGCATTTGACAGGTACTTTCATTTGACAGGTACTTTCATTTTAGACCCATCCCAGAGAGAGAGAGGGGAGATGAGACACAGGAGAACCAGGCAATTAGATCCCTACTTTTTTCTGATAGCTTTTCCTGGTTCTTTATAGACAGTGTAAAGCACTTTTTTCCATGATTTTCTAGATACAGCACTTGGTTCAGTAGTTGGTATGAGGACACTTTAAAAGCATCCTTCAAACAGATTCATCATTTACAGTCAAACCTGTGAACAAAGGCCACCATTGAGACTGACAAAAATTTGGCCTTTGAAGAAAGGTTGTCTACGTCCTTTATTCAGAGGTCATTTTGCTATAAATAATCAATGACTGTTTTTGAAAAGAGTGGCCTTTAATCAATGGTGGTTGCTAACACAGGCTAAAATTTATGTTTATACATACTTTAGTCATATCTATAAATATGTTGTATTTGTTTTTAGTCTGTTAGGTCATTTTAGTCTGTAATACAACATTATACATCATCCCTTCAACATGCTAGCCCCCTATAACAACAACTATGCCGAGTAATGTAACCCAATGGACTTTAATTCCTCTATTTAAGCTTTGCAACCCTATATAGTATTCTTTATTCTTGTCTCATTTATGTACATACATAAAATATATTTACCCTATGCAGAAAAATGTACATACATGTAGTTTCAATACAAATAAGTATCAGTCGGTATCTAGCAATAGGCTGATGCAAACTTAGTTTTAATGTTTACGTAAGCTTAGTTAAGAAAATATGAGTTTGATTTACTATTTTGTGTAGTTTGTTATCTGTTCCATAGTAAGTAACAGACAACAATCATTGAATCATTATCTCATCCTAGTAGATTTGTCAACTGTGGTCACATCAAGAGATGTCATATTATCACTGAGGATATTGACTATACTGTATATGCCTTAATATTGGCACCCATTTTATTTTGGCGTTTGGCATTGGAACTGCAAAATCTAGTCCACACCAATATAAAACCTCGCCAATAATAAACACAACTGATTATTTTGTCAAAGAAAGGTACTTCTAGCTATCCAAAATGTTTTACCAACATCGTTTATGTATATATATTTGTTTGTTTAAAATGTTTGAATCAATTTATTACTTGTGTACTTCAATCTGTCTAATTCAATTTGAATCCTTGTGTTAATTAACAACGCTTATCATCAAAGCCTTTGAAAGTAGCTGTTTTGAACCATGAAATAGATTTTTGCTATATCAACATTCATCTTTTACAATTTATGCAATTGAAGTCTATTCAATAAATAACACAATTTGACAACAATACAGCTACACTGAAAACATCATTATTATCGCCCTAGGGTAAATCTTGATTGACAGTAAAATCTAGACAATGCAAACAATATAGGTTCATTTATCACACCTTGCATAACTTAAACCTGATACAACAATAAAATGATATATTAAGTGTTTGCCCGATTTTTCCAACCAATCAGCTGTGATTATTTGAATTTTTACCGATTAATTTCATGTAGATGACCGTCTGGGCTCTTCAGCAGACAGAGTCTAACCTACTTTTATTAAGAGTAGGATGGGGAAAATAGGTCAAACACTAAGTTGGTTAGCATCTAAAATGACTGTTCTACATGAAATAGAAACGCCAGTCACTCGCTAACGCTTGCTTCCCCTAGCGTTTCTAATTTCATGTAGAACGTTCATTTTAGATGCTAACCATTACAAAGTGTTTTAATTTTGCCGATTTAGGTATCTGGCTTGGATGTCAGGTCAAATCAAGTTTCACCAATTTATAGATTTAAAAACTAAACCATAATTATATACTAAAATAAACCCACTGTATAAAGTACATTGCAAGTGATTTGAAACATTTGATTGATCTTCTTATAAACCAATATCGCACTAATTTACAAATTTTTGAACAACAATAACTACTCTGTATATAGGAATATATTACAACAAATAGCATTAAAATGACTATAAATGTATAAAGCAGGGAACCGGGCTTCAGTTTTTTATAACGTCTACCGTTCGTTAGATACTTAACTTTACAGAAATTCCGTACCCAGAACCCCGCTGTTTATTATGTAATACTCCATAGATAAAAAATGAAACAAGTATCAAAATTCTGAGGCCCTAGATTAACATTTCCGCCACAAAATACTGATAACCGCTTTCTGTCATCAAATAAGACGGCAATGTTAATTGGAAAATGACACCTACAGTGTTTTTTTAAGCTGAGCAATTAACAATTAAATTAAGTGTCGTATCATTATCGTCTCATGAAATCAACGAATTTGACGCACCCCATTTAATTTTGATAGCCAATCAATATCGCTTATGTTTACGGTTCAATAATAGAAACCATGCCCAGGTTTGATGTCTAGTAAGAGATTTTATAACAATTTTTGTCATTAATGAATTAATAGTATCATATCGTACCAATACAATGCACATTACCTTAGAGATGTTTAACGCTGATAAGGAAAAGTAGATAAAGGGGTGCAGTATTTATCGCAATAAAACACCATTTTTGAGTGTTCGGTTAGAATGTTTTGTTGCTTTGTATAAGAGTACGATATTTAATCTTTGTAAATAACGTAAAATATCATTTTACGCTACTTTAGCGATTTTAACCAAGCCAGACACCTTAAGGAGGCGGGACATGGATTTATATTGGTGGAAGGCTAAGAAACAGCCAAATATACTGGTAGAGCCAGCCAATTCATGCCCATGCCCATCGGACTCTCACTGACTTCACGTTATGAAGTTGACACAAAACCTGAACAAACATGATGAGAATCTTAAAGTGCATTAAAAATCATATTATATATATGTGTATTATTATATTATGGTGTTAATTACAACTAGAGCTGTCAAAGAAGTGACTAATACCCCCACCGCCGCTTTGACACTAATACTGCAATAGTACACTATACCGCTATGTTCAAGGGGACATAACTCTGCAATGAGTGAATCGCTGTGCATGAAATTTGTGTCTTGCACATTGAATCTACACTTGATGGTGATAACATATTTCAAGTTTCATTGCAATAGCTTAAACAATTTGAAGTAGTTCGCTCCCCAAACTTTATGGGGACAGACAGATGGACAGACGGACCGACTGACAGATAGACAGACAGACCAACTAACCGACAGAGTGACTCCAATATACCCCCTCTCATTTGCGGGGTATAATAGCAGAAAATAAATTTGATAATCTTAATATATAATTGATACAATATTTATACACAAACACACTTTGCTCATATTTGTCATTCCACAATCAGTGTAAAACATGCAGATAAATCTCTGAATGTAATTTAATGCTTTATCATAGTTTATCCACAAAACAAGTTTTATTTTGGTGAATTATTTAACAATAAGCTCATCAAACCCACAAACAAACAATAAAAACGGTGTGAAAAATTGTCAAGATACGATTTTGATCAACCGTATATATATTAATTTTAGAGTAATACAAATTTCTTGGACTGGGTTTGTTTTCTGATCAACACATTTTTTTATTGAACACATTTCAATTAATTGCAGATTTTTTACTCTGAAATGAAGAGTAAAATTTGCAGGAACTTCAAGAAAATTTCAATTTAACCCAACATTTCAAATAAATGGATTTATAATGAGTGCAACTCAACTGTATCAACACTTAATTTGAAAGTTATAACCATACTAGAAAATATACCTGATATATATCAAGACAGCCTGACTTGATTTGAACACCCAAAGCAAACATTAGGGTTAAAAAGTCTGTTTCTGGTTTCAAGCCCATCAAAATAGGGTAGGTAGGGAAATGGTTTAAAAGAATTATTCTTGAAAGCAAGCATTATGGTCATACTATAAGTATAAGGTTGCTGGGAAATTTGAGGAAGGAGGAGTAATTACTGTAACCAGATTTAAACAATTATTTTACGCCTAACATATTAAATCTTCAAAAGACGGCACAAAAAATTATTTTCTGTTTAAAGGACAATGTGAAAATCATTCACCACAATATATATGTTTGTTTGTTTGTTTATTTGTTTGTTTGTAGAAATTAAGTAGCAAATGTTAGGACAATAGTTTGATATTCTTAGAAAAGTTAATAGTTTAATCAATCAAAATACTTGAACATAATTTCAAGGAAAATGATCTGTTGTATTTCCTAGAAATCAGCTGTGACAAGTCTCTGTTACTTAGTCATAGATCAAATATCGGACAGCAGCTGTTAAAACAAGTATGCTACCGTGATTTGTATTTATAATGTGAAGATTTAACAAAGAATTTGATTGACAGATTACAAAACAAAAATAAAAAAAACGGGAAAATATTAATATATTAGCAAATGAAATAAAAACTGATCAATAATTGTGTGTTTTTTAAAAAAAAATTATTACATGTAAAAATATAAAATTATGTAACAAATCAATGGAGGAAGGGAAGTAACAAGTTTTCCATATACAAATTAAATTTCTAAGAATTACTTCCCATGAGTACAAAAACCCATACATTTTGTTACAAGAATATTTTTTCAGTTTACTTAATATAAAACATTAAAAACTTACCCTCCTTGCTCTCTCAACTTCCCCACATGGTAGCCTCTTGTTAAAATCAATCCCAGTTAATGGGGTTCCAGTAGGGGGTAATAAGATAGAAGCATCCATGGTCAAATATTCAACATTGAGAGGACGTGACTGAAATATCATACAACACAGTTAGTTAAGATAAATAAACTGTTCTATGCACAAACTGGACACATAATATACTGAATCAAATAAGAACAAACTTACGATTTTAACGTGTTTCCTGATAAAATGATAGTTTGTAACATGAATTTTAGTAGTAATTAAGAAAGTTTGTTTCATCATTTAACATGGACATATTTGTAAATTACAATTTTCTTTGATGACATCATGTTATACTAAAATTTCTATGATTCCAATACACATTACAAGTTTTACTTGAGAAAGTAACTTAATTCTGGAAACATTGTGTAAAATTGAGGCACATTTTGTAACCTGAATAAAATGGATCAAGTAAAACCATATCATTTTTACTATATATTTCTGTGATCAGAAATATTTACAGTTATCTGTTGTTGAACAGCCAGCCTATTTGACAGCTACCATCATTTCAGTGCTACCCAAGAGAGGGGAGAACAGGCCATTTGTATCCTTACTCTTATTTCGAATATTTTTTCCCGTTCTTTATCGTGTCCGGTGTAAAGTAACGATAAACGCCTTGACCTTTTTTATTGTGATTTTCAAGACACAGAACTTGGCTGAGCCGCGATACGAACTCACAGTATTTCGTTCAGTAGTTATGCATGTTGTCACTAGACTAAAAAATATTTACCATAAGCAAAGGTAAAAAACTAAACACTATATACTTACCATCATTTCATTGTACTCATCTTCAAACATATCTAGAAAAATTTCTTCACTCTGTAAAAACAATTGAGTGAGTATGAATACACTTTAGATAAAAAGTTAACATACTATCTGTGAGGTAACTCTGGATACTGCAGCAGAACTGTATATAGTACTCGTATTCACAGATTGGTTGTAATATTAACAGTCCGATTAGCTCAGTTGGTAGAGCATCTGACTTGCAAGCAGGAGGTTGCGGGTTCGAACACTGCATTGGGTACAGTATTTTCTGCCTCCAAGTACATTTGGTGCCATGCGTGTGAGACTAGCCTTGGAATCCTAGAGTTAGGGTGAAACAAAGGCTGGTAAGTCAAAAGAGCCTGTAGTTATCGCAATAAATTACTTGGAATAAAAAGGAAGGAGGAATTTAAATATTTATAAACTGGCTTTATATTTACAGCCTGATTAGCTCAGTAAGTAGAGCATATGACTTACAAGCAGGAGGTTGCAAGTTTGAGCCCCACATTGAGTACATTATTTTTCTCCTCCTATTACAATATCACCTTCAGGATACTATAGACCATAACCTGACACTGAATTGAACATTTACAGACTTACCTTGTAGAAATTCCTCAATAGTTGGGTACTACACTCTCTGGCATTTTCAATGCCTGCCAAATGCCTGTCTTGAAGGTAAGATTTCCCAGGCATATAAATAAGTTGCTTCAGAAGCCGTATACTAAGTTCCAGGGTGGCTAGTCTAACCTTACTACTATGTTGAGTGACCAGGGTTATTATTCGAATAAGTCTTTCTACTAATGCTATATTATAGTTGTCTTTAGCCTAAAAAAGAATAGAATAACATAACTACAATTATAGATCCATACATCTCATTAAAGAAGCTGATTCAAATTACACCAGACCTAAAGTATACTCTATAACTACAGCTTTTGAAAGTACTGTCAAAATGTGTAGCATATCTAGAATTGTGATCAAATGGTAATTCTGGTATTCAATTAAGAATGACATGGTGTACAGCAGAATTCATACATTTATTTAAATTTTTTATCTGATGACACTAGCAGTCAAGATTTATTCCACAACGAATTATAATTATGCATTGATATTACAGAAAACAAGGACATTTTAGTAACTATAAAACCACAGTTACCAAATCAAATCACTGATTTTTTCTTCTTCACATATATCATTAATTGCAGTTTGAGGTATACAGTGCAACCTCTCAAAGCAACATTTAAAAAAATAATAGTAATAGTAGTTTAATTATGTTGTTTTTGAAAGGTTGTTGCTCTAGAGAGGTTAAGTTAATAGCTATATTGTGCAGTGAAAAAAATCATGCTGTTATTGAAGGGAGATGGTTGCCTAAGAGTGGGTCGCTCTGTGGAGGTTGTAATATACATATAAATCTTAATTTTTTTAAAACAATCCCAAGGCATATCTGTTCAATCTATTATTGTATATTACATAGATAGCAAAGTTTATTTTGATTGTTAACAGTCTTGAATTTATTGATTTATTTTTGTGCCTAACTGAACATAAATGAGTACAATTATATACCAACCTGCGATCTCTCAGTTGGCATGAACACAGAATCCATTAATCCTTGATGTATTCCTGTAAAAATGATAAATTCTGTAATATTTTATACACCGTAATTAATGGCTACACTCAACTATGATTTTCTCAATAATACGTTTTGATGACTAATACATTTAAAAAACTAGGTTGAATCTTGTGACACTAAAAGAATTATTGCATAAGTAGTAAAGTAATTGATGTAAAAAAAATAATTGACTCATCATTCTTAAGATAGTGCATAGATGCATGATCCCGGACAAGAAAGGCACTGAAGTTGTATAACATGGGATCATGAATACAATGTATTGTGATACTACAATAAATCAGTACATTGTATCTACAGACCTGTACATGACAATAAATGTACTATAATACAGATAAAGAAAACAAATGAAAATGGACAAATTAACACAGGAAGTTAGAAATATATATAGAAATAAACGGAGCATACTCACATAGGATAAAATAATAATATATATTTGGGTTGTGAATTGTGATATAATTATAGAATATATCATGAGTGGCCATAGATAATCGATTTTATAAGTGTTCAGAAAACATAAAGTGAGTCTGTGTTCAACTAAATACATGTATGATAAAATCTATACGTGTTCATAATGGTACCATTGAATTAACGTTTTTGTGTTAATGATATCATATTGTGTAATTTTACTATGGGTGAAAACTCAAATACAACTTTCCATTGTCATTTAACACTAAAATATAACAAAATGATCATAAAATAGAATACAATGCTTGACAGAATTAGATTTTACAGAAAGAAACATGCATAAGTCTTGATCATTACAGTAACTATGAAATACAAAACAACAACAATAAACAACAGTCAACATATACCAACCCTCTGGCAGCAAAGAAAGAAAAATAGAGCAAAAATTAAACATCTATTACAATGTATTATGATACTGTTTGATGAACTGCAATGGTTGCATTTCATTTATTCTGCAAACATGACATAGTTACGATGAATTGTTTGATGCAAAGCTTTATTGCCTTAAAGATGTACATACATGTTTTCTGTTTTTTCTTTTTCTCTAGGATTTAACATTGGACCAAGAGTCAAGGTCATTTAGTAACTTTTACAGTTTCAATGCTGGAGTAACATCCCGGGCGTACACCTGACTGTAACCATTGAGCTTCCGTAAGCTGGCTGTACAGTTTCCTCATACCAGTATGTAAAACTTGGTACTAAGTGGGGTATGAGCAAACTGCAGAGAGGAGCTAGCAATTACTAGTCAGAGACCATTTGACTACTGACTCAGTGAGGTCCCTTCTTCTTATTATCAACTCTACCTCATTTTGTTTCTGATCATGTTGGTAAATTTGTATTAACAATGCTTTTACAATCATGGTGCAAATTAAAGTCCCATGATAGAAAATATCCCTGAAAAAATTGTTTGTCCCTCAAATCCATCAATAAAATTACAAGCAAAGTAGATGTTAGATGAACATCAATAAATAATCAAAGTGGCAATAATTTATAATTAAATTAACTAAATAAATTTACCATCATTATGTCCCATAGCATACAACAAACACAGTCCAAATAATGCCTCATAGTCATTCTCTGTACATTCCAAAGCATGAAATATGGTTTCCAAATATGGTCTGAAAGGTATTAGGTAAGTACGTAAGAACTGATATACCTTGTATACATAAATATGTATTTTTGTATCACAATAAAAAGCTACTGGTAACAACGGTTTGAAAAATATGTAATCTAAATAAACAATATCTTATTTGAACCATCATTACAACATTGATAAATGAATTAAATAATGAAATGCAGTTTTCTTTTGGTATTTTTTTTATGTTTTTATTATTATATGAATTGAATACATACAAATTCTATATACTAATTACCTGTTATCTAGAGAGAATGAACTTAATGTTGGGGACGTTCCGCCACCAATTCTTCTGTTGGACAGAATTTTCTCCTCATCGGTGCAATTTTGTGACACTCCGTCCTCAAAAACATCATCCGTACTGCCTGTAGTACTGTCTCTTTGAACCTCTGAGGATATGAAATAATAAAAATGTCAATATTCAAGATAATGCAAAGTAAGATTTAACACTGAGAGAACAGTAATATTCTAAGCAAATATGACACATGATGACATGAGGTTGGTGAAGTTATAGGCATGTTTTAAAGCAGGAAAATTTCCATCAACAAAGTAAAGTAACTCAGATTCGGATTGAAGCCAATCACTGCACCACTATTTTATGCATTCCTAGAGCACACCAAAAAAGTTATAAAACAACTTGAAAAATCCAAATCCAGAGAAAATATGTCAACACCAAGTAATTTACTGTAACATTTGTTTTGTAAGTAAACTGCCATGGATAACAAACAATCTTAAAGAAGAGAGTAAGATAAGCAGGATTTGAGCAGGATTCACAGGAATTAAAAAAAATATGACAGCATAAGCAATAAAATACAAGTGTAATCACACAGGTGTTAAAACAGTCATTAGATCAAAGAAACAGCATATATACTGGTTATAAGAAAATAGAGAAATGCTTAAGATATGATGTATCATAAAAGGTTCTGTCTAGAGGGAGTAATGAAATATTACTGTTGAAAAAGATGGAAATGCTTAACTTTAGCATTATTTGAAATTTGATGCAGAAGTAAAGATGTCATTTTGACTTTTGTATGATACTGGTACATGTATTTATATTGCAAATAACAATACCAACTAGCAAGTATAAATAGACAAGCATACAGTATACGCAATGTGGGTTTTCCAATTTCTACCCTGCCACAACATCAAAAATAAAATTGAGGTGACAAGTGTCCACCGTGAACAAAATTTGCCACCCTAAATATTTCCCGGAAACTTGTAACTTTGCTGTCAAAGTGGAAAGATCGTGGTCAAGGTGG
Organism: Lutraria lutraria; assembly: GCA_964023205.1. Classification (NCBI taxonomy): domain Eukaryota; kingdom Metazoa; phylum Mollusca; class Bivalvia; order Venerida; family Mactridae; genus Lutraria; species Lutraria lutraria. The sequence continues at coordinate 4,629,925 of OZ026836.1, read as the reverse complement.
ACAAATGCGTTCAACCCGGCTATCAAAACAATGTGTATAGATCATATTGGGATTAGAGTGCAATATAAACTGACCTTGTTGACATGTCATGTGTAAGTTACGTCTTTCTTGATTGAAATTGAAGTTTTATTGTGTCAATTAAAAGATGAGTAAACCATTTAGCAGGTCCACAATTTGTGACAAATTGTTTGATTTTAATCGGAGCAAGTGTGAAAATTGACTGGCTCATTTTTTGACATTTTGATTTTAACTATTGAAATTTTCTTTTCATTGTGGAACCAGCCTTTCCTGTATTTGATTCAGATAAAAAAATGTCTGATAATGAGCTTCCTTTGATGAGTAACCCTGTTTTTATGGTGATAGACTGTGTTGCCACTGCGTTGTCACCACAATTTGTGTTGTCACTGTGGATCACGGTGACCATCCGTCCACCATCATTAAAGTGTCGGGTGGATCTCAGTAGGTTTTTGGGTGACCAATTTTGCGTTGTCACCATGACAGGTGACGGAAAACCTACTTTGCGTGCACTGTATACAAAGAACAAAAGCTAAATGTATAAATTTATAGATTATTCTATGAATAAATATACAAAAATATTATATAAATAAAAACATTCAAGTATAGGGTGCTTTGGGTAAATTTGCATCATCAGATCACACAGACAACGTGAGGCTCATACCAGTGACCCTTTCACCCGGAACACCACTTGTCCTGTAGAATGTTGAGTTACCTTCAGACACACGGACAGATGAACTACGTGGCATCAATCCACGACTACTGCCCAGTGTCTCCTCCAGGGTCTCATCAGGTGCAGCAAACTCTCTTACAACCTGTAAAATAATTATACAATATGACATTTAAAGATTCATACAGTCCTATGGATACAAACAATTTACGATAATAGTAGCTTTTACATGTTGAAGTGATGAAATAAGAATTGTATGGTAAATATTATAAAACATACAGACAACAAAGATACATTATTCCCATATTGTAATATAAAATGTATGATGTATTTTACAAAATGTATGATGTATTTTACAAAATGTATGATGTATTTTACACAATGTATGATGTATTTTACAAAATGTATGATGTATTTTACAAAATGTATGATGTATTTTACACAATGTATGATGTATATTACACAATGTATGATGTATTTTACACAATGTAAGATGTATTTTACACAATGTATGATGTATTTTACACAATGTATGATGTATTTTACACAATGTATGATGTATTTTACACAATGTATGATGTATTTTACAAAATGTATGATGTATTTTACAAAATGTATGATGTATTTTACACAATGTATGATGTATATTACACAATGTATGATGTATTTTACACAATGTATGATGTATTTTACAAAATGTATGATGTATATTACAAAATGCATGATATAATAAATTAACAAAATGTATGATGTGTTTTACACAATGTATGATGTATTTTACAAAATGTATGATGTATATTACAAAATGCATGATATAATAAATTAACAAAATGTATGATGTGTTTTACACAATGTATGATGTATTAAACACAAAGTGTTTCATTACAACAAAGAATGTCTTATTTTGTGTTAGTTTTTATAACAAAAATACTATTTTACTTTTCTTTCTTATATTCAAATTATAACAATGATACATGTACATCTCAAAACTATTTTAGACAATTGTACTTGTTTAGAGATCTTCTAATGAACTTCTTAAGTAAGAAATCCATCAAACTCAGAGTGATTGAGCCAACAAAGTTCAGTTATTGGTATAACTAAATTGTTACAACTTACCATTCTAGGTGAGTCAGTTGTTTGCTCTTGTTGACCAGAAAATTCTACATCGCCATGAAATATAATCTCAGCTAGCTGACGAACCAGAGGACCATGTTGGATAATGAGAAACACCTACATGTCAGAAAACAATAACACTTTTTATATACGAAGAATTTGGTTTACTTTTCTTCATGTAACAAATTGCATTAAATTATATAACATAATGCATTATAAACTACAACACATTTCAGAGAACTTTATTAACTTAATGTTGATAATAAGTTTATGAAAAAAAGACATTAATAATATACAACAATGTATACTCACAGAATTATAGTAAGCACAACTATAAATATTAATATACCATTGTTTCATAGTTCAATATCACTGTAAGTCAGTCATTACATCCTATAAAGACTAAATATTCAGTGAGAAGTCATTCTACACTTATTAAAAGAATAGAAAAAACAGAAACTAAAAGTTAACTCACCTGAGAGAGTAAATAAAGGGAGACAACTGAACTCACATATTTCCTCTGACTCTGAAAACCAAATAACAACCATGGGTTACATGAATATCACATCATTTTAGTCATGAGTGAACCAGTTCTATCATTTCAGTAAAGTAAAATAACAGTGTAAAAGTTTGAAGTATTTTTCTGGTAATTCAATTATGAAATACATTAATTTGGTATTTGCCTATTTCATAATTTATCATAAATACATCAGTGTTACAACTAAGCAATACAATTGTTTCTAATACGATAACTTTCATACATAGCCAGAATGTCTATGAATGTTCAATATCTGACTAAGATATTAAGTAAAATATCTAAACTTTCTTGATTTTCTATTTCATCTTTAACATCTCAAGTCAATCTTTTAAGACAGGAAACACAAATTAAGAGGGTTGTTAAGGAAGTTTATCAAATTTTCTTTTTTGTAAAATAGTAAGCTATTCTATATAAAATAATTCGATTGATGACCATTTGGCACTATTAAACATTGAATTTCTACAAACCCCACGAACAACCCTCATATTTCACGTTCCATATATCCAACAAAGAATTGCCCATACCTTTCTAAGATCCAATCTCTTTCTCTTGGTAAGTGAGTATACATACAGAGGAATAAGTAAACGATTAAGTAACTGGTCAGATAGTACATCATTTAGTGTATCTATGTTGATCAACAATATATCATTGATATAATGTAGATGATCTAAATGCTCTGCAACCAAGTTAGATAATCTTCCCCGACTTTGGTGACTGAAGAAACAAAATTCATATAATTTCAAGTTAATTGTATTATAACATTACTCTTCTTGACTGTGCTGAGAAAAAGGTAGTGTTGTATAATAGTGAGCTCTAAATTTAAAGGTCACTGAATATATGCATTAAAATATAGGAACAGACAGGTAAATCTTTCTCTGAGTTTCAATGTTACACCAACAGTCAGTGTGATTTGGTACTTTTCCAGCTTTATAGTGGAGAAAGACCCCTTACATATGCCTGGATAGAACCATTAACCTTCCATTAGTAAGTTGGACATCTTCCTATCATGTGATATATGTCTGTTCCAAGGACAATTAATGACATAACTTCCAACATTAAAGATGGAAAATGAATACCATTCAGAAAGCTAAAGCTATCAAACCCAAGTATTTCAACAATAAAATCTGACGCAATTGACAGACTGTAGCAATAAATGATTCAGAAACAATACTGAATGAAAACTGCATAGCTATTATAGTTACTGAAGATTAAACTAGTAGCTGACTTGACCCGCCTCCTTGGTCAGGTGGTTAAGGTCGCTGACTTCAAATTACTGTAACCTCTCACTGATAGATGGTTCTGGGTTCGAGCCCAGCTACCAACAATGTCTCTTCATGTGAGAAAGTAGGCAATTGCTTACGGAGAATAGGAGTCTAGTACTGGTTCTTCCCAGTAACGCTGGTTAGGCGAACTGTGTGCCTCATATGACTCTGGCTGTTGAAAAGGGGCGTAAAACTCAATCAAACAAAACAAAAAATAACTGACTTACTCAGTGTCATTCCTCACACAAATGTCTAGGTCAAGTATATGATTACCAATAAACCAGACTAGATTAGAAAAATAAGGGGCAGCAGTCCTGTCCCTGATGTATCTCAACATTGCACTGTCTTGTACTGTAATATACAACACAATAAATGGTCAAATAAACTGCATTTAAAATTTCACGTTTCCAATATTCCCTAACATAGGTGACATGATCACTAATCACATAATATTGTCCCGGATATGATTTAAGTTGAAGCTGAAGGGCTGAAATATATCAACTAGCAGTTTGGGTGGCCATCTAGTAATTGAATTTCTTATTGTTGTAGCTGGCAGAAGCCCTTACAGAATGCTTATATGTACCGGTAGTTGTTTTGATTTGATAAGCCACAGACATCAACCAATGAGAGGAATGTTTAACATGAGTATATTTCAGCCCCTTTGCCATTTTAGTCCAGAAAACTCACATTCCGGATTGTTACTCTTATGAAAATTTGGACTGAAGAAAGAACCATCAGCCAAGATTGAAAAATCTATGTTAATTTAATCTTAATATTGACCATACTTGGTATCAAAAGATTTAAAGTGTCAAGCTATGTTTTGTAAGCACAAATGAATTTATAAGACTGTTAAACACACCAAGACAAGAGTTCACACAGTTAGGACACTTAAATAACAACAACACATCATTACTCATCATTAATTTGTAGAATATAATCAACGGATAAAGAACTGACAATTTACTGAAAACAACATGAAATAATTTATCAACAAAATATTGAGACTTGATTTCTTCAGCAGAATTTACGTAGATTTAATGTTAAAGTGAATGTAAGGGGAGGAGGCTCGTTTGGTAGAAAGAAGATGAAATATATGTCTTTCAAGAGAGATTTAAGAAATGCATGTAGTCATAACTTGCAAATTCACACATTACATTTGTATATGGTTGGTGTGCATAGAGTACAATAGTAGCAAATCAATCCTCAATGTACAGTCAAGCCTGTGTTAGCAGCCCCCCACAAATAAAGACCATTCATTTAAAAACCCTCATTCATTATTTAGAATCAAGCAATCTCTGAATAAAGCCCACCTGTCCATACTGGCCATATCTTGTCTTTCCCAATGGTGACCTTTGTTCACAGGTTTGACTGTATATCAAATAAATAGTATATGTAAGATTTGTTCTGTTTTTATTATATTACTTATGAATGATTTATATACCAGTATATATAATACTTATAAAAGAAGATTTTATATCTAAAATCTATGCCATAAAAGGTATATTTTGAGGTACAAAGCTTCAGGTTAGTGCAATCAGTGATAAGTTATTTTCTGTATACTGAGGAATTAACATGAACATAGGCTTGCTTGTACCGGGTATATAGATTACTAACTAGCCAAATTTCAGTAAGGGACATAACTCCAGATTGTTAAGAGAAGCTCCACATAATGAAATAAATGATAATTCACTTCACAGCTCAAATATCATCCTTAATTATTGTGTTGTCATTGTCTTAAGAATGAAATAAAGAAGCAAACATCAACTAAAACTTAATTATGGTACAGCATATGGCTACTGTATTATCTTTATAAATCTGGAGAATTGGTAAATAAACAATGCAATAGCATCCTTGATGATTAACTTCATTTTACTTATATCATTACAATCAACTGAAAATGGTCTCTTGACTTTAAAAGAACAAGCAACAAAAGTCTGGAGATATACTTCCTTTAACAAATAAAACAAAACTCAACATAAACAGACTTTTGTAACAATCTTACTAAACAACTTGACCATACATGACTTATTTACATGTTTGTATCGTATTTCTGATTACATGAGGCTATATGCATACATGAGCAAGTGTACATTATTAATGTTAGAACAAAGAAAGCTATATTACAACCAAGAATGGGGACTTCACCTGCAACTGTAAAACAAATACACAAGTGAATACTATAGCATAATAATTAAGCAGTTTAACTGCAACAAATACAAATCTGAGACTATTAAATACATGGTATCTTATCATACTTTATATCTCTATAATAGGATATCCTTAAAAATTGTCAATTTGTAATTGCAGGACTGACTCATTAAGAAATCCCCTAACTCAAAATCCACTAAGATTTTGCTGATTTTTGTTCTTAATTTTAGCTTTTTAAATTCTTATATGAGGATGTAATTTTATCAAAAAATGCCTGCCTGTCTGCCTACTGTTAGAAGTTTGGGTTGTTTAACTGTAATCTAACATCTTTTAAGGATGGCCTTCACTATCTGAATCTTTAACAATTTAATTTGTTCGGATAGCATTTGTAATACATCAGAAAAATAAAACAGCATGGTGGTGATTAAATCAATATTAATTAACAGCCATTGTAACAAGCAATCATGCAACACTTCATACATAATACATCAAGATTACTTTGGACTAAAATCATTGGGAACAGTTGAAATATATAAATAATTAGGGTACATTTAAGATGTGATGTTGATTTACCTTTGTATACATTCAAAGTAATAGTCCTGACAGCGATTCTTACCATGCCTTCAGAATGATTGAAAAACTTGATAGCTTCTGTATACAAGGCAAAATCATTTGTATGCTGAAATATACAAGGTATATATTCAAACTATGGCAGGACATTTTGTGTCATACTTTACCTGGACAACATTTAATTGTTTTAATGATAGATCTACCAAAATTGATATTATGGTGAAACAGTTTTACCAGCTTACTGCTCAGTGCCCATGATGATTTCAATACTTGTATAATCAACACAGAACAATATGGTCAATATAGTCATCACAACTTATACATCCAGAGAAATCATTGATCAAGTTTTAAGGAAAGGAAATCAGAATTGTAACGATCCATGAAGTAAAGACTCACCTCGTTGTAAAAGAAATGTATTGTGTGTTTATTCAACTTCAGTGAAAGTGTCTTCAAAAAAGATATGTAATATGCCATAACCTGTAATTGCACAATGTAATATCATTAAGAATCTATTTATTTGATGATGAAAGCAGGTACATAAATATATACACAGTATTTCTGTCACAATACAAGAATCATCCCTTTATCATTTTATGCATAAAATGAATCAGTAAGTGACTTGAACAAGTTATCAAAGATAATCAATAGAACCAATCATAACAGTAAATGCAATTTATATTCACACAAATCATAACAATGCACTCAGTCTGTGTATTTTATAGGCCTCTGACATGCAATTACTGGGAACAGGTTTACAAGTACGAAATGTGACTTCAAATCAGTTCTCTATTCAATAAACACATGAATGATGAGAAAACATTGATTTCTCACGTCTAACACCAGCTATGCAGTGTAACTACATGTATTCACAGTGAATTGAGAATGACTCATGATTTAGTTTCAATTATGAACACTGATATGAAAAAATTAAATGTTTGCATTCTTACCTCTTCATCAGAAAAATCAAACTTATGTACAATAATTGAGTTGATGTGATTGTTAGATAACAGGTAATCTGAAAAAAAAACACAATGATATCATATTTCATAACATAATGTAAATAAACAATAATATCATATATATTTCATATCATGATGTAAAAAATAACATGTGTAGTCTTCAGATTCATAAATAGTGTACATTTTTGTACCAGTTAGAATCTTTTTACTACAAAGTGCAATTTTTAAACATAAAAAACTATTTTCAAGTATATGTCTCTTTGTAAATATTGAAATAAGATATAGTAACTTGAGCTAGCTATGAAATAAAGTAATGACATACTGTAAACTGGTATTGATTTTTTTCTATTCAATACTTAAAATGAATGTATAAATAGCCAACATTACATAAATTCTATATTTTATCTACAACATTTTTACGGTGGATTTAATGCTGTTTTCAATGATATTTCCAGATAGAGCCAGCTACTTCTCTACATAATATAGGGAAAATTGACGTTTTTGTCAACTTACCAGTACATCATTACACACATACGAATTTTGAGTTAACTTGATGCAAATTAACACAGAAATTCAGCAAAAATTCAAATACTATGATATCAGCATTTTTTTGATTATGTTCAATAATTCATTAACAATATTATTATCATTAATTCAATGATTGATTAAAAAACTTATAAATTCAATAATTCATTTTAACAATCTAATTCCTAATTGATTAAAATAAATAATTGCTATTATGACTCTCAAAACATTCTGTAGTTTCCTAAGAGCTCAGAAATCAATGGAAAGCTAAAATGAACTCTAGGAAAATGGTAAAAATCATTTTTGTTATGATACTAGTTGGACACAAGTATTTACACCTATAAATGTATCATACATCTTGTACTTACATAAAGATGTTTCATTCCTGATGTTCTCAAAGAGAATATTCAATGTCTGCAACAACTGAACACAAATAAATCTTCCAAATTTCTGTCTCATGTATCGCAAGAAAAATGTCAGCATATTCTTCTCCAGGAAGAAACTACAAACAAACGATCATGATAAAAGGTCAAAATTTTGAATCAATCATTAAATATATCACTATTAAGCAAAGTCTGAAGTTAGACATGTAAAAAATGGTCAATAACATACAATGTACAATAACAGATTTTATACAGTTGCAATTTGAAATATATTTACAATCTCAGTGTCAGAACTAAAAAACTTTGGCAATTACTGAGTTAAGTATTGTCACAATATTTAACATTCATAAATTGGTTTACAAGACTTACTCAAACACACTGCTGTCATTTTGATCACCCCATATGAGAATCTCTGATATTGATCTTAAAGTTTCCACCAGAAGTACTCGATTCTGCTCAGTGACTGTCTGATTTTTGCATAAAACATTATATAAGTATCTGAAAAGTATTTGATAAATTTGTTAAATGTTATACTTTTATAACAATTAGTCCATGGTCCAAACAAGAGGAGTACTAGTATCAGCATGGCTTTATTGTTTGAATATATTGACTTTCAAAACTGTGAAGCTCAAATTTTATAGATCATTAATATTATAAACAAGAGGGCCAAGATGGCCCTATATCACTCACATGACAATCATTGTTTACTCATTGAAACATTGTTTTGAACCTGTGACCTAGTTTTTGAGCCCAGATGACCCATGTTAGAACTTGTCCTACATATAAATAAGACAAACATTCTGACAAGGTTTGGTGAAGATCCAATCAAAACCATGACAACTACAGACAGCATAGATATGGTTTTCTTAAAGATTTGACCGTGTGACCTAGTTTTTGACCCCAGATGACCCATGTTCGAAGTTGTCTTACATAAGCATTAAAAGAAATATTCTGACAAGGTTTGGTAGAGATCCAATTGAAATTTTACATAGATCTACAGTGTTAATAAGGTTTGCCTAAGATTTGACCTTGTGACCTAGACTTTGACCCTAGGTGACCCATATTTGGCCTTGGCCCCACATATCATTGAGGAAAAACTTTCTGACAAGGTTTGGTGAAGATCCAATCAAAACTGTGACATTTACAGACTGTTAACAAACTTTTCCTAAGATTTAACCTAGTGACCTAGTTAATTTAAGTCTTAGTTATTGACCCCAGATGACCCATACTTGACCTTTATATCATTAAAACAAGGCCTTTTATTTAAAAATCAGCATATTAATAATCATTCTGTGTAGTAATATAATTATAGCACTAAGACCTATATTGTGATATTATCTAATTTATCATAACAACATATCAAAAATGAAGACTATGGTCAATGATAATGCTTAACATAAATAATAGCATTGATGGGTGAGTTATCAAGTTATCATCTGCTCTCCCATCTCCCATGCTAGACAAAAACTATGCTAGTTCATTATTCCTCGAGAACAGTACATGTATGTATTTGATGTTGACTATACATACATGAATCCTTCTAGATAGGCTTATTAAACAAATGTAATATATAGGAGGAGGAAAATAATGTACCAGATGCAGGGCTCAAGCAGGCGACCTCCTGCTTGCAAGTCAGATGCTCTACCAACTGAGCTAATTGGACTGGTGAATATCCCAACCAAATAATAAATACAAATACTATAAACATGTATCACACTGCTACATGTTCCTCCTACCTTTTTATTCAAAGTAATAAATTCATTGCAACAACCACAGGCTCTTTAGACTTGTCACTAACGGTTTATAATATGCAAATTTCCATTGACATCATAATGCAAACAACAAATACAGAACAAATTATTTCTGATCACTAACTGTAACCCAGCCTTTGCTGCGCCCTAGCTCTATTTAGTCTATAGGATTCCAAGACTACATTATATTAACAAAAAATGTAGTCACAAACTCTCAGCACTAGCACTAGTTACTAATTCGGCCTTACAAAGATCTGCATATATTTAGGTGCAGGAATTCAAATTATGTCAAAATTATTCAATAACTGGTTTAACTTACTTAAATTGATAGAAATAACAATGATCTGCAAAATGTGTTTTAAAAATTATGTTTTAAATGTCCAATACATAAAGAAGGAAAAAATCCTTTCGGGCAGGGGCAACCCACAAATTAAAAGACTGTAGATTTTTTTCCTTCTTTTAGTCTTTTGGGGGACAACCAGTCACAAAAAAAGAATTCAAAGACTATTCTAATCTATACCACCAAGGACTTATAATTATATACATACATGGATTCACAACTTACGTATTAACAGTTAAAAGTAACCAAATCCTGTGGAAGTGATACCTGAATCAACGGGATTTCATGTTCTTGTTTACAATAGTGAAAATATCTGTGATGATTTGAATGTTTACAACAGCGAATATAATCACTGAGACGAACATATAATAATAGATGTCTGCCATCTTAACTTTGAAGTTTGTAAACAACCGATTACAGCCGTCGGACATTGCCAAGTATATAACTGTATAATAATGCATTGTGGGATCATCTCTCGATATCATTTGAGCTGTTTTTAGCAGTTGCGAATCCATATATGAAGTCCTTGATACACAAGCATGATTCCTGTGCTTTACTTCTGCCATAGCCTAATATATATAATATAGTCCAACATTGTATAAAAGTGCTTTGGACTCGTTTTCATCGAATTCAGTTTAGATGTGACATTTAAAACGATCAGAAAAGTACAGAGAATGTTAACTCTGTGTACAAAATGAGGCATTAATTCACGTTTCAATCAACGTGCGACGGAGGTGTGTAAGTCAAGAGCAAACTTCAACAGTGTTCAAGATAAATTAAAAGTGAATCATACTTAAGATGCTCCAAAGAATGAGGATTCTTCGGCTTAGATAGAAGACTGGGGAACCAGCCTTTCCCTCGATTGAACATTTTTTCGATATCTGAAAGTCTTTACGTAATCTAACAGGTATTATAAATCCAATGTTTTGCTTTTGACAGATAAATCGCCATTTTGTATAAATTGGCTATTGGCTGAAATAAATTTGAGCAACCAATCAAATTGTGTTTAAGAAAACAGTCAAAACATGTAAGTAGAGTTACTCCCCTTTTATTTTTAACGCCATTTGTAATTGCCCAAACGGTATCCAGTCATCAAATGGTTAAGATCTAGGTCAGTCATACCTTCAAATTGTGTCATAAATAGGCTTTATCTGAGTCATTAAATATTCAGTTCAGTTTGGCGTCATTTAATTTATGTGCCAATGTTATATACTATTACTTTTGCTGCGTTTGACATTATCAAAAATTCATTCTCTCCTGTTTTAAATTAAATCAAATGGGATTGCCTTACTTAGAAAACAGAAGACAGATGCTAGACTTCTCATGTTTTATAAAATAGTCTGGTTGCAGTGCCAATGCCCACTTATGTCAAGCCACCATCTCACCTAACTAGACATATGCATCCTATGTCTTTCACCTGTATCCCCACTCCGTGTAATTATTACAAGTAGTGAAGTACTCATTCTTCCCATCCACCATAATCTTATGGAATCAACTCCCAACTGAACTTGTTTTGGTCAACTCCCTAAATCAGTTTAAACAGGATGTGACCAAAATAAACCATACAGCTTAGATATGGACTGGAAGCCTGTTTTAATCCCTTTTATCTGTATATTCTTTTTATAACACTGTCAACTTTTAAATCACATCTTGCAAATACATTTGTATTTACTTTTTCTCTCCTATCCCTTTCTGCTTTTAATCTCTTGTACAGACGGGCACCTGCACATAATACACGAAAGTGGAGTGTTGCAATAATATATAAGATAGATAAATAAATACTGCATTCTATGCTTGATATGGAAGCAATTTATGTTAAACCTTAAAAGTATTTTATGTTTTGAGTTGCTGCAGTATACAATATTTGGTTAGGTAATTACTTTGAATGGTCTGTTCTCATCTCGTATTGAAATTGAATGCAAGAAAATTAATTAAATTTATACAGGGACTATATACATAATGTGAGTCCCTGATTTATACCACACAGTAAGGACTTAAATTGACTAGTACATATATGCGTCTTATCTAATTCATAGGACAGGCATATATAGGTCATTGATTCATTTACATTTAAAACAGACATTCTGTACTATTCTGGTATAATTTTAAGGGATCATGTACATAGTACACATTTATTTGTTTTAAGTGAAGTTTGTATTGTTACGGTACTTACGTACGTTTTATACTTGATTCTATAATACATGCAGATTATTTCTTTACCGAAATAATATGTTTGTTATTATAACATTGTCTTTGTGAATTGCAGAATTCATCTAAAAAATGAGATCCTTGTCAAGATGCATACTTGGGCTTAAAGCTGTGACTACGCAGTTTGGTTCAAACCTTCCGAAATCTGTATATGTAAGTTAAGTTTTTTATCTCATTTTTAACTTTAGATAAAAGAAAATATTTGTTTAAAAACAGCAACATTACTTGTCTTTGCTTCCATTGCACAATGTTTATTATTACCTCTGCAAAGAAGGAAGAGGCTTTCACCTCTGTTTAATCTCAGTTTTATTATTTTTGGAGTTATTATTTTTCAATTATTTAGTTTCAGCTAGGGTCATGGTATCATTCAGGTGGTGTGAAACCATCATCACAGTACAATATGGCTGAAACTCAAGTGATAGATCTTCGAAGTGACACAATTACTAAACCGGATTCTGGAATGAGGCAAGCCATGGTAGAAGCAGTTGTAGGAGATGATGTTTATAATGAAGATCCCACTGTAAATGGTATGATTCATAAGTGATGATTGTGTCTTTATTATAGTATGAATGAGTCTTCAAACTGTTATCAGTCGAATATATGAATATATAATTGAACTATACAGTATTGTTTCAGTATAATGACTTTGTGTGATTGAATATAATTGAACTACAGTAAAACTTTATTATCTGGCGGAAGCATCAGGACAGATAAATGCTTGAGATAAACTTCCTGTTCTATGCATTTAATTGCTTGCCACTGATCACAGTGGATACCCATGGCTCTGACGTCTTTGGGGTCTTATTTGGAATTCTGATACCTGATTTAATGCAATCACTTTACTGTATTTTTCACAATGCATTGCATATGTTTTCTTTGATTTTCAGAACTACAGAGACGTTGTGCTGAATTATTTGGTGTTGAGTCGGCTTTGTTTGTTCCAACAGGCACTATGGGAAATCTTCTATCCAGTGAGTATTTCTATGTGATAAGATTAGCAAGTGCAATATAATGTTTAACCAAAGCTATGAATGTTTGACTCTTAGTGCCATCTAATTTACATGTAAATCTTGCACTTTGAAACCAGGTATATTTCAGTCTGACATAGAAATTTGCTTTGGAAAGTCTAAAAACATTTTGACTGAGATGAAAACTCAGTTGTCAAGAAGAAGTCTTGTTGTGTAAATATTTTGTTAGTTTGAAGATGGACAAAGTCAGTTTAATAAGAATAACAAGTTATTGCATTATTGTATTTCTGTATTCTAGTTCTTGTACATTGTAATGAGAGAGGGAGTGAAGCCATAGTTGGACATAAATCACATATTCTGCTCAATGAACAAGGTGGAATAGCACAGGTAGGGGCATAGTTAATGTATTATTTACCTGAATTCACATCTTGTTGACAAACATGTATCGATGATAATTGTGCTTCTTTTAAAGTATTGCTAACTTCATACCTATCATTGACTAGATATAAATGTACTTAGTTAGTTAGTACATGTGTATGTTTATGTCTATCAGACTTGCGAAAGGCCCTGGACCGAAGGACATGTCTGATAGATTGTTTGTTGGTCCAATGAAGAATCTTATGTCATCAGACCAGCTGTCCGGCATCTTATTTACCTGATGTATACACATTTATACTTGTTTACTGTTTTTGGTCTGACAGATTTCCTTTTGGTCTGACAGATTTTTCAAGCTTGTAAAATCAAATGTCCGGCAGATTTTTTTGCCTTTTGCGAAGTCTGGTCTATAACTTCTGAATAAATGTCAGAATGCAAATTTTAAAGTGTTTAAACTGTTGCAATGTTTCATTGATTACTGATGTGTATAAATAATAATGTGCCATATGTTGGCTGTTTTATAATCAAATGTTTAATGATAAGCTGTTAAAACAATCTAGAACTCCCTAATGCTCTGATAGAGAATGTGCCTGTGTCATGTGTGAACATTTTACCCTCATTTATTATTTCTCCACTTAAAATCACAATGTTAACCTTTATGATTAATTAAATGATATACATACACATTGAATATATACATTTATATACAGTTTGCTGGTGTGACACCTAGAACTATTCAGAATAATGCTGATGGTACTTTTGATCTCGAAGAATTACGCAAACTGATCCGTCCACTCAATGACTTCCATCAGCCGAGAACAAAGTTGATATGCCTTGAGAATTCCCACAATTTTTGTGGAGGAATTGCTCTTCCAGTCCAATTTCTGAAGGAGGTATTTATTAAATAGCAGTTTTTTGCCTGAATACATCTTTCCTTATCTTTTATCAAATTGAAATGCACTTAAATTGTCTGCAGTTATTTGCCAGTGTATTCTAAAATGTATAATACAGGATTTTTCCTAGGATAACTATAACTTTTATTTGTATGGTATATGATAATGCCATCGGGCTGAATTTGGGCCTTTTGCTAAATATCATTAATATTATCTCTACAGAAGATTATTACAATATTTAGTTTTTTTTTACATGAATTGTAAATCGGTTCCATTCCCTTCTATGCATTTATTAAGTTTTATAGTTTATTTTAGGAACATCAGCATTTGGTGCTGATTCCCCATTGCAATGCCTGATTATCTGTCAGTAAATAGCTAATTTAATGAAAATAATAGTAGTTAAAATTTGACTTTTCTTGGAAAAGGTCATGATAAGAAAAGTGCTGAAGATAAACAGAATGTGTATTATTATAAAACTTTAAATGCTGTTCATTTTCTTCACTATATGCATGGTTATATCAACTTTAAAGTTATGGAATGGTTTGAAATAGGTAATGCATCATGCTAAAGAAGCCCCTGTAGCAAAGTCGTTATGGTCTCTGGCTTGTGATCACTAGCCATAAAACACTGTGAATTCCAATCCTGCCTGGAACCAAATTTTACATGCGTCTAGCTAGCTAACAGGAGGTCAGTGGTCTACCCTGGTGCATGCTTGGGGTCGTCCTTCACTGTTGAAGTTATCAATTTCCCCAAATGACCCTAGAGAAGAATGCATCATGCTTAGAAAAAAAAATATTTGAACTTAAAGTATGATAGTCATTGGATTAATATATCAGTGATATAAATGTATAGTCTGATTGTTTTAGGTCTGGGACATTGCTGAGGAGAACAATCTCAAGGTACACACTGATGGTGCTCGAATCTTAAACTCAGCTGCCGCTCTGAATGTACCTGTATCGGAAATCATGAAATACAGTCACAGTGTAAACATGTGTTTCTCAAAGGTTGGTTTCTATGGTGATCAGAGATTACAATCTCATTATTTTGCATGCTAGTTATTGTTAAGGTTTGCACCATTTTATTAAATTAATTATATTTCTTCTTACCTACTCTCCCAATGTATCACGGCATATTAAATTGTCACAAGTTGCTAAATGTTTATTTGTAGAAAGTAAAATACTAAGTCTAAGCTAGTGTTAAGAAATTTTACATCCACGCGGGGTTTTATTATTCATGTCCTATTTAATAACAACCAAATATTTTGTAAGATTGAGAAGTTTGTATCGATTGTGAATGTTTTTCCATGTAATGTATTGGGAGTGTGGAATAGTTCAGATATTTTTTCCTTCCAGTTTGAAATTATGTTGAGCCAGTATTGACTTTTTATTGCTCTATGGTCAGAGGACATGTCACATTATCTAACAATAGTATTTATATTGTGGCATATTTTAACATTATTTAAATTTTGGTGAAAAGAATATCAAGATAATTACTCCAAACACATTAAAGAATTGTTTTGGCTTCAGAGGTTTTACTATCTGATTTTAAGACTAAACAATATGTTTTTATGTCCTTAGTGACTAGGAATTTCACATTAAAGTTTAAAATTTCAAGGTGTGGAAACTTGATTAAACAGATGGCCTCTGTACTGCTCCATACATTGTGACAATTCAACTGGTCTAACCCAATAAAAAAAATCAAAATTTATTGATGCAGAATATTCAAATAATTTACAAATCATATTTTCCGTTGTAAAGTTTTTTCTTTTATCTTAAATAACTTGTGCATGTGTGTACATATAACTTACATACTTATATATATATATTTGTTTTAGTTATCCCTATTAATTTCTCTATTATTTTGTTGTAACATGTTTTTGGACTATCTATTATAATTCTGAAATTAATAAATACAAAATGCCATGCACTTACTGTTAACATTAGTATCTCCCTGTTATCAAACTAAATATTTTATCATTACTTATTTTCAATTATATCTTTGTTGCTAATAGGCTTCTTTTGCATGGTCATTTTAACCTCAAGTCTGTAAAGAGTGATCTCTGACAATGAATGTTTGTGTTTCACTTATATCATATAGTATTTGTTGGACTGTGTCTTAGTCAAATATGATAAAATTGAGTCAGCGACCAATCTCAGAACACAATGATTTAATTGACTGTGTTTAATTTATGGATAGTAAAACAAACAGCTTACAGTGACCAATCCCCAGTTATACTTTCACACCAGCATTCTGCCATTGTATTTGTAATTGTATATTATAACTTAATCTTGCACAGGGGTTAGCTGCACCAGTTGGTTCCATTATTGCTGGTAATAAGGAATTCATTGACATGTAAGTCAGTTATCACTGTATATTATATCTCAAGTGATGTGTTCTCATAAACTCTCATGTATTATTATATAATATTATGTAATTTTATCTGAGCATTTGATTTTAAAGGCACGGGAAATACTTTCAGAGGATGGAAAGTTATTTTGACCATCAAAGTGGGTTCTTTTTTCAAATATTACACAATACACATTACTTATCGAACATCCATCGTAAATATATGCTATGAGTTAATAATCATTCCGTAAAATATTAGTCAGCCTAAACTAGGACTCTTTGATTGCGTATGGATTGTGTGCTCAGTGCTTTATCCTCAACTTTCACATTGATGTATAAATCAAATGCAATAGAGATGTAAAAGCTTGTTTTCAATTCACTCGATACTTTTTTTTATTGGTTTAATTATCAATGTTTAAATTCTCTGCATGTTATTATTAAGCAGCAAACAAAAATAATTGCATGATGCTTTATTATTTTATACATCATTGCATGACTTTTAATGTGCTTGCTTTTTCTGTCTGTTCATAATGATATGCAAATCTTTAGATTTTCTGTAGAACTGTTATTTTCTCTGTAAAAAGGTGTTTGAGATTACGTAAACCACTTGGAGGAGGATTAAGACAAGTTGGGGTACTGGCTGCTGCTGCTATTTATTCCCTGGATCATATTGTACCAAGACTTGGTGTTGACAATGAAAGAGCTAGTGCCATAGGCAAAGGTATGCAAACTCTTCTATGTTTATCACAGAAGATGATATAAATATGTATCTGTCTTAAATTATGCTGTTTGGAGATTTAAACATCCTCTTGGACTCTGATTGGTTGATTATTTTTAGAACAGTCTTGGTTTTGTTCAGTATGTAGTAACTGTAGAGCCAAGACATATATTCTTTAATTTTTTGTCTAGAAGCCTACATTGAACATAATTATATTCATTGCATCATTTTGGACTTCAGTTGAAAATCAATTAATTAATTTTACTTTTATTAAAGAGATGAATTTCAGTTTAATCAAAAGTACCTGTACCAAATTATTCAAGTGTACTAGCTGTTACAATCAAATATTCTTTGTCCTTAGCTAGTAGCATTTAGTCATTAAATCAATCAAGGTTTGCTCTAGCCAGCCTTAATCATTGGTAAAACAACAATGTTCTTAGTACTAATGTCTTAACTTAAAGTCTGTGCTGTCTTGATTTTAGAACTGATTTCAATATGTACGAGGGGTTATCCAAAAATACGTGGACTTTTGTAATATCTTTTGAACGACAACGTTTAGTGTGATGAAACTTTATCTGTACAAATTGTGATGTATTGTTAATGTCTTTGTGAAACTACGGATTAATATGTGTATAAATGACGAATTTAGAATGGTTTAAAACATGCACCTAAACGGTACCCGGAGCACGCTAAAATAAAGAAATACGTAGCCTTTATATTTTTAGTTTATGACAAAAAATTAATGTAGAAACCCCGCTAAACGTTGTACGTTTGTTCCATGACATCAAATCAGCTATAATTATGTGTTTTTATTGGATGTTATATCGGTTAATTTATGTAGATATCTTTAGAAAACAATACACCGCTATAGATACGACGCACAGAATGACGTAATATTGAAAAATAAAAATCGCACTATTATACGTTTTGTATGAATTTAGTAAGGACACCATCACAGACTTTAGATTGAATGCAACAAGCAAGTTCGAGAAAGGCAATTTTACGTTCACTAGTGTTTAAAAGGCACAAAAGGTTCAGTGAGGGCCGTGAAGATGTTAAAGACGATACCGGGTACGGATGGAAAACCATTTTCACCTCAACAATGATGACGTCAAGGTGCGTTGAGATACTGACAGACGTCAAACTATTGAAGAAAGTCTGAGGTTGGTCGGCTGCGGTTATGAAACATTATTGTGCATACTTCGTGAACATCCACACTGACACAGACCTTGAGTTGTCACTGATGGAGCTCAAGACAGTTCCACTTCCTGCCTACTCACCAGATTTAACTGCTATGGACTTCGCGATGTTCCCGGGGGTAGCTTAGTCGCTCAATTTAAAGTATAAATGTAACAATAATGTCAAAACAAAACAATAAAACTATTTCTTAATAAATAAAACTTTTAACAATACTGATAATTAATTATATTTTATAATGTTTACAAGTAAGTAAAGATATTAATATTTTTTTGTAATTCAATAGTAACAATATCAGTTGATTTAGAGGTTAAGGGACAACTGCGGGGCCGTTGATTTGATTCCATTGCAGACTTGCTGAACGCCACTAAACATATTTGTCTGGTCTCGGGGAAGCATGGTTACCCAATGTGTATGGTCGCTTGCTTGCAGGTGGAGATAATTTCGAGAAACAGTAACTTAACATGTGGTGTTGACGCTTGTAACGTTACGTTATTCTGACGTTGACGTCAGATTATTTTCGGAGTGCTCCACATTCGCCGAGATGGGTTTACGTAAATTCCTGTATTTTAATGATAAATATAGCTATAAATATGAAAATTTCTGCATTTATTTATTAAATATTCTTTTAAGTTGTGTACAAATTTCAGCTAAATATCTTAAGTAGCTCTTACACAATAAAGAAAGTCCATGTAATTTTGGATAACCCCTCGTACTCATTGATTTGCATGTGTCAATTGGTTGTTTCGAGTTACTAGAGAATGATTTGGACTATTGTTTTCAGAATTTGTTGTTGGGAGGATGGTATTAACGTGCACATGACCTCTATTGGTTTTTAAGGTTTATAGGATAAAGGTCAAGGTCACAATGACCTACAACACAAAAAAATTATCCGATTAATAACTAGAGAACGATTTGACCTAGAGTCCTTAGACTTGGTTGGGACATTGGTTATTACATGAAGACGGCCCCGATCGATCTCAATTTCAGTATGTCAAAGGTCAAGGTCTTATATTATCCAGTTTGCGTTTAGGGGCCATCCCTGTTTGACAAACACATGTTTATTGCAGCTGTGAAGGATGTTGGTAGTGATGCTGTACATGTACCTGAAGATGGAGTTGGAACTAACATGGTTATGTTAGAAATGAAGAAACCTGGACTAACTGCTGCAGACTTCAGTGAAAGACTTATGCAGGTACTCTTCTCTTTTAATTATTCAACTGTTCTTTATAAATTACATTGATAGAAAGTATCTTTATAACAATGAATTATTTTTTTCCATGATATCTATGGGTTTTTTAAAATTTTCTTCTCAGTTGCTTTTTTCATAGATTTTAAATGTCTTTTATGATTGCTTGATTTATTGTTAAACTTGATGTGAATTCAAGGAAATTGATAAAAAGTGTAGATAGAATGTGGCTTGTTTTAATTTGCTGACATTTTGTTATCCAAATATCTAGATTACACCTGAGGAGGAGAAAAGTATTGGTGAACGTATCACTATTAGATCTGTGGCTATCTTTCCACATGTGACAAGAATTGTTACACATAATGACCTTGACCAGAACATGGTTGACCTTGCTACAAAGAAACTGCTGTATGTTGTCAATGAGTATGGAGAATAAGCATGTATTAAAGTTTATTGGAATAAATTCTGCAGACTTTATAATGTGTGTGTTAATGAATATGTCTAACTTAGTTTTTATGTAAGTTTTTTTTTCATTTTTGACATCAAATTCATGCATTTGTTGCTGTTACAATTTTTGTTGTTGTTTCAATCAAATTTGTGATTTTATTGATTTAACACAATATAAGCAGATGATTTAAAGCTTCTATTTACCTAGTGATATTCTGTATAATGTTACACTTTGGCATTAGTCAGGATTATTTACCTGTGCAATTCAATTAGAATTACATTTCATGAATGTGTCTTTACTTTTCAAAAATACTGTTGAAGCATTAATTGGTTGTCAAAGTACCAATATTAGATTGTAAGATTTTATCAATATTATTTGTTTGTTAAATTATTTTGTAGTTAAAATGTTTCACTCATATCTTGTTGTGACAGTATTTTGTTTGTTAAAATATATCAGCATTATTTGATTTTACAATGTCAGAATTATTTTATTGTTACTATATATCAGCATTATTTGATTTTACAATGTCAGAATTATTTTGTTATTACTATATATCAGTATTATTTGGTCCAAGATTTGTCGGAAATATATTGTTGTTAAAATTTTTAGCATTATTAAGATGTCAAACTATTTTTTTACTCATCTAACTTTTGATGTTTCTGTCAGCATTATCTATGTGTCCAAATCTTCCAGTTTTATTTTTTATTATCTTTATTAATTACTTTATTGATGACATTTCAAGCATATTTAGTTGTTAGAATGTGTCTGCATAATATTATGTTGGTTAGACAATTAATTACCATAGTACTACCATAATTGGTTGTTTAAAATTATCTGCTTTATTTGACTTTGGTTGAGTATGTCAGCAATATTACTGTAAGATTTAGCCCGCCTTGTTACACATTGTATCAAGATATATTACTAGGTATACTGTACTTGTAAACCTTATATTTCTATTATAGATATATTAGTATTATATGTTTGTTTAGAAGGGATTGGTTAAAAAACACAATGGGTGGAGGTTGTATACATTATTTTAGTTACCTGTATGATTATGAATGTCCGAAATGTTAAATGTTAATGTTAGCTCACCTGAGCAGACAGTCCATTCTTATGTTTTATGTGTTGTGTGTCATCAACAATCATTTTTAAATGAAACAATTGGACTTATTTATATTATACTTGTCTAGTTGTGCTCTACCAAGATGTTCAAATTATGCTCCTGAGTTCAAAAATGGTTCTGCCCTAAAAGTAACTTGTTTACTGAATTGTCAGTTCCTCAGGTCTGCACTCAGATGAGTGATATATAAGGCAGTCATGGTCCTCTTGTTATTTGTACCTGTTATAAAACATCTTGTAAAGAATAAAACAAGGCATGGTACTGATCTCAATTCTTGTATTTAAGATTGTGTACAATATTAAGTTAATTTACTTTTGTATGCTGTCACTCTTTAAGAAGCAGTTTTCAACTAACTCTGGATGAAGATGGTACCAAAAGTATGAAAAACCTAAAATCTTTTTTATATATGATGTAGAATGTGGAACGAATAGTTTTATACTGTTTGTCTTTCATAAAAATATGTAAATATGTGTGTGTTTTCTTGTATGTTTTGTTGCAGTTGTTTGTATGATTCTTATATCATGTTTATAAGATATGACATTGTTGAAGATGTGACATTAAACCTTCCTTGAATTAGCTTTAAGGTTGATTTGCTTCTTACATCAAGGTTTTATGTTGTCAGTTTCAGTATTAAAATCTGTTTTGTATGACTTTCTTACTTAATGCCAAAGATTTATTGACATCATTCCAAAGACATGTGTATGAAATCCATTCTAGCCATTTTATAAATGATCTGTTATCTAATGTTGATCTGACTTTTTCTATAAATAATCCAAAGTTTACAGTATTGCTATTATAGTGTTGTATTCAGTATTGCCATTTGAGAATTTGTGTTTGCTTGATACTGCATTTTGAAATATGTATACATGTACTTATGTATGTAAGTCTGTCAAATCATTATACCCCCAGATATGAAATATATGGGGGCTATATTGGATTCACGCTTGACGGTCAGTCGGTCGGTCTGCCGGTCGGTCAGTCGGTCCGTGCGTCTGTAGACACAATTTGTCCGGAGAATATCTCAGCAACTACTTACAGGATTTCAATAAAACTTCACAGAAGTGATCAATAGTAAGCCTAGTTGTGCTAGCTTAAAGCATTTTTCGTTCGGATTAATTTTCACTGAGTTATACCCCTTTGTTGTTTTTATTCAGTATATACAATAGGCAAATTTTGTCCGGAGAATTTCTCAGCAATTACTCACAGGATCTCAATGAAACTTCACAAAAGTGATCAGTAGTAAGCCTAGTTGTGCATGCTTAAAGCAATTTTCGTTCGGATTAATTATCACTGAGTTATACCCCTTTGTTGTTTTTATTCAGTATATACAATAGGCAAATTTTGTCCGGAGAATTTCTCAGCAATTACTCACAGGATCTCAATGAAACTTCACAGAAGTGATCAGTAGTAAGCCTAGTTGTGCATGCTTAAAGCAATTTTCGTTCGGATTAATCATCACTGAGTTATACCCCTTTGTTGTTTTTATACAGTATATACAATAGGCAAATTTTGTCCGGACAATTTCTCAGCAACTACTAACAGGATCTCAATGAAACTTCACAGAAGTGATCAGTAGTAAGCCTAGTTGTGCATGCTTAAATCATTTTTCGTTCAGATTAATTTTCACTGAGTTATAGCCCTTTGTTGTTTTTATACAGTATATACAATAGGCAAATTTTGTCCGGACAATTTCTCAGCAACTACTCACAGGATTTCAACGAAACTTCACAGAAGTAATAAGTAGTTAGCCTAGTTGTGCATGCTTAAATCATTTTTCATTTGGATTGATTTTCACTGAGTTATAGCCCTTTGTTTTTTCTACAATATATACAATAGGCAAATTTTGTCCTGACTATTTCTCATTGACTACTGCCAGGAATTCAATAAAACTTCTCAGAAGTGATGAGTAGTTAGCCTAGTTGTGCATGCATTAAGCTTGTCTTGGTTGGTTAAATTTTCACTGAGTTATGGCCCTTTGTTGTTTTTTATACAGTGTATATACAATATCTCAGTAACTACTCATAGGAATTCAATGAAACTTCACAGAAGTTATAAAAAGTAAGCCTAGTTGTGCATGCAATAACCAGGTTTTGTTTGGATTAATTTTCACTGAGTTATGGCCCTTTGTTTTATACAATTAGGTAAATTTTGTCCGTACCATTTCTCAGCAACTACATGCAGGAATTCATTGAAACTTCTTAGAAGTGATAAGTAGTTTGCCAAGTTGTGCATGTCCACAATAGGTTTTGTCCAAGTAAATTTTAATGAGTTATGGCCCTTTGTTATTTTTTATATAATGTATATTTAGAAACTGGTCAGGATATATCTAAGCAACAATTTGCAGGTATTAAAAAAAATGAAAATGCATTATATTTCCCTCTGTAAAATGTAACAATAACTGTGTCAAGGCCGCATCTGGGGGTATTCATCACCTTTAGTGATAGTTCTAGTTTTTGTTTTGTTTTATTCATAACTTAATCATGATTGCATGGTTATTAGATATTTCATGCTATATTTTGGTTTTAATATTTACGTTTGTATATAAAAATCAATAATTTTTATTTTTTTTATTGTGAATTCGAATATATCCTGTAGCACTACATGTACAGTGTTAAGACACATCAGTTAAAAGTCAGTATTTTTATTCATTACAAAGTATATTGCTTTTAGGGACATTTATAATAATAGAAAACTTGTTTTTACTTGTATAGATAATCTGAGTATTAGTATTCTTCTGTTATATTTGATTATTTCTTTGAATTTTTTCTTCATGATAGAAGTATGGAGCATCCTCTCCAAAGCAACACCCTTTGGGAGTAGCAAAATTATGTTGTTGTTGAGTGATTTTTGATCTAGAGCGGTTGAATTAATAGTTAAATCATGCTGTTGTTGAAAATATGTTGTTGCTCAAGAGCGGCTGCTCTGGTGTGGTTGCATTGTGTACGAGTAAAATGCTTAAGTCTTAACTTTCAATTATGTTAGAATTGTGTTGGTTTAGTTTTTTTTTCAAGTGTATTATATACATGTACCTTTATTTGGTATGAGTAAAACTTGTGATGATCTGTATACATAAATATGAAGATGTGTATTCTTCACTTTATCATTTCTGTTTTTCTTTATTTCAGTACTTGATCTGATATTTGTCTGTCTTAATTTACACATACTTTTGTGTGCATTATTTGTTATATTAATTTGTTACCAAATTTTACATGTATTTATGTTATTCACTATCATACATGTATATGCTTTTAAATACATTTCTCTTCATATATGGTATTAATCTTTCATCCAATTGCTTTGTTTGTATGATAACAAACATATTTCATGTTTAATGGTTGTGATTCATGTAACTGATTATTCTTGTGTTTGTATATCATATCTCAAGTAGCATTTTTAGGGTGGTGGTGTCAACGTTGCACTAAATTTTATGGTCATTCAGCCATTTTTTGAGCTTTAACAGTTAAGGATGTACGTAAGCATACACTTGGGTTGACTGACCATCATTCTGTGAGCTAGCTGGACAGCATCCTCACATGTCAAGTTTTTCTGGTCCCAGTTAGAATTAGAACTCACAGCTAATACCATGGTACTGGTCATGAGGTAGTGAAGTCACATAGCATGTGCTATTTTCATTTGATTTGTACTGTGCAACAATACCCACTTTATGAAACTTACATCATATTTGATATCATTTTGTTGTATTTTAATTCTTTGCCACTTTTAATACTTTGAAAAAAATATGCATTGATTACTCTATTTTTGTGATATGAATGTGTTTTTGATAGTGAAATGATCTGCTATGTAAAGTTCTACAATGTATACAAAATGAAATAAACTTTTGTTGGTGTGATTAAATTGTTTTCGTTATTTTCGATGTGATTTACTGATGTATAAATAATGTATTGATCTCTTATATATTGTGTGTTTCTGAAATTGAGACATGACTGTGATATAATACTACCTACAACAGGTTATGCTGTCTGACTTAAAATATTATTTAGTTCCAAGTTATGTGTTAATATAGGGAGTTGAATTTACCTTTGAGTTTTGCATGCCCATTCACTGCCTGAGTCTTGTCATGTTGTAAATCATAGTTCTGAGGAAATACTTTGTTCTAACGTACAAATCAATTTCTAGAATATAAATAAGATTACTGGCGCACATGTTTTGGTACATTTATGTAATGGGGTATACTATATTTTATCTGAGGATGGTTAGCTACCCATCTTAGACCTATTGTAAAGGCATACATGTACATTGTACTTAGTATAATAATAATTGGTTTATGTAGTTCCAAAGGTTTAGTGTAACTACTTTATACTATTATACACTGTAGGCATGATAGGGGAATCCTCCACCTTGTTTGGAACTATATATTATCAACATTAAAACCTTTTCAAGGCAGACAAGAACTTCATAATGTTCATGTAATAACTTTATTACTGTTTCCATATAAGTAAGAAATAAGCATTCACATGGCCAAAAAAAATGACCATGTGAGAATGCTGAGGTTTTCCGATGTACTAATTTCTCATGTTCCAGACCCTATTTTGTTATTCTTGTTCATATTGGCATTCTGACTGAAGTGTACTCCATCAGCAGGATTTTAATTACTGTAAAATAATTATTTATTTGACCTTTAGTAAACAAAAGGCTTTCACTGTTGTATATATTTTACCATGTAAATGGTCTTATACCATAAAACATCTATATAATTTTAATATTTTATTTGATGCAAACAACACATAGTATACATTTAATATTTTAAATTGAATCGAGAAAAAAACAGCATTAAATCAACATGACAAATCATGCATCCCTAATTAAATACACTAATAAAAAGTTGAAACATATCATGCAACAGATGATCAAACATTCAGGATAAGGCATTAAAATGTTTGTTTCTGGTTATCTGATCTATCCTCATTTTCCCCTGCAATCTAGATTTTTTTGTTAGGCCTGAGGAATGACACATCTACTGTCTCACTGTTTTACCTTTCTGCATGCTTTCAAGATAAATAAAAATTTAAATAATAAAACTTCCCTACCTACCCAGTACCCAGTAATTATTGAACTAAATATTTAGAGATAGAGCTCATTCAGATATCTTATATCACATATCACCTACATGTATGTAGTGAATTTGCCCTAATTACAACCACAATCACAAAAAGTTTACAAAAATACGTACATATACATATAGACAGATTCTCAATAATGAATGGAATCACTGATTTGAAATAAAACGTTCCCATTCAGCAGTTTGATCTCCACTCCTAAGGCAGGTAGTTTTAGACGACAAATTTACTTGTCTATGGTAAGGCATTGCCACCAGCCTCACAGTCGTACGCTGGGTTGCTTATACCGAAATGTGAATCATAGGCTGGTGGTGGACCACATTTTTCTCTACCAGGACTTGTGAATTTTGGTGATTTTTTCTTCTCTGTCTTTGAATTCATTGACCTGAAAGGTTCACCAACAGTACCTCATTTAACAGTCATTGTTAACGTTTACAATGGAAAAGCGTACTAACTGAAGCACTTGCTGAGCATGGAAGCGGAAAAGTTTCAATGAAATGTCCTTATTGGGCAGACTTGGTGTAATATGTGCAAATAGTAATAATTTAGCATTCTATTTAAAACCATCCTCAATGTATTTGTTGGCGTATCATTTAAGATATTTACAATAGCATGATAAAAGCGAGGAAAAGAAGATTGGGAAAATTTGGTATTTAATTTAAGGACTTGCCTTGATATCTCGTTGCAATATTAATAATAAATTCACAAGTGAGGTTATGTAGTGAAGGAGTGGCCCATTGAAACGAAACATAGTGTATTTCTAGAGTTCAACGAAGTTGTATGTTAACTTCTTAGCTTACCTTGTCTTTACGAATAAAATCGTGATAAATATAATAAGAACAATACACACACAAGATGGAACTACAACAGCTACAAGATGGTCATGTATCCACGAAGTCTGAAAGTATACAAAAGGACTATCACCAAACATCTACTTCACAGAGTGCTGAGCAAAGGCATTCCACAACAGTGCAGTGTCATTTATTAGTATGTACAAAGACCTATACCATGCAAAGATACATGTGTGGTATAGGTCTATGAATAGTATAGAACTTTGGTATATTGTTTTATATTCGTATTGCAAAAAGTTATTATTGTGAGTAAGGATTGTATTGACCGTTTTGGTCGAGATACAAATATTGACAACTACTAGTAAATGCATTCTATAAAATATGAACACCTCTGTCAAATAGTTAGTCATACTTCATGACCTATTCAGGATGTACGCGAAAACAGTTCATGAAAAAATCCTGATTTAACAAATTCCTTTCGACGGGTCATGCAAGAAGTAAAACCAGACAATTAAGAAGACATCACATACAAAGACTGCAAAGCTTCAGGTCAACAATCACGTCACAAACAGCGTGTTCACAACAAGTAACAGCTAAACAGAACAAATTGACTAATTTATCTTAAACACACCCTTCCAAAATAAAATAAAACAAAATCGAAAAGCTCACACCGAATAGTCTCTCAACTACATACAGAAAAAAGTAATGGGTACATGACAAAAGAAATCTCGTGGGTACCACCTACGAGCGGTCCATAACCAAAGAACTAAAAAGGTGGAGTCTAGTCTAGTTTCAACGGATGATGTGGTTCCGAAACTGGAACATGTATAAAAGAAGAAGCGTCAGTTATACCCATGTGATAAATACCTTATGTATTTATGTTTTTAAAAGTTCTTTTACTAAAATTGATTATGATGTAATTGTTTGACTCATATATCTCACCTTTTGTTGAATGGGTTTTAACTTATATTCTTTCAGACCTTTGAAAGCTAAATGTGCATGAAGATGTTTTTTTACTTTCGGTTTATTCAAGACGGTAGTCACTGTTTCACTGTGTATAAATTGTCCATTGTGACTTACTACATAAGTTACTGAAGTCAATTTGTTTCTGTAAAAATAAGGATATATAGCTAAATAGATTTTACATGCAATACATGCTACATGGTGAAATATAAATACATATAAGACAGCATTCTTTAAAATATGATTTAGAAAATACTATACTATGTGCACCAACACCAGGGTTAACACTAAAAGAGATGACTCTTATAATCCTATATCTATTGTATTGTGGACCCTGTGATAGTGGCGCGTCTCGGAGAGGCATATAACAGCATTGATTGACTGCCAAAGTCGAAGTTAGTGGCATGCAAATTAATTAATCACACAATTTGAATTTCAACTAACTTTGGCTTATAAATATTAAACAGATATCTGTAAAAGGACAGCAACAAATAAACACAGCACAAAATTTGCTTCAAATATGTTGGATCATCGCAGGTGATTAAAGAGAATACCCTAGGTAGACCTGGAATCATTGCCAAACAACACATTAAGAATCTATTTAACAATATTTTTTTTCAAATCAAAACATAATATATGTACTGAGTGAGGGGTGGTGTTTGCGACATTTCTGTTTGTACCTTGCTTGTACGGTTTAAATTGTTACATCACCAGTCGCCAGAGGAATAATAATTAAGTGCACATGATCCATATAAGCGTTTTATCTAAAGTTACAATTGAGATATACTTTATAACGACCAAATCTACCTTACCCCTCAGTATTACTTTGATATATCGTAGACACCGGAAGTACATTCAGAGTGTGTACGGGTAAGAAATCTCCGTCATATGATAACGAGTTATGAATCATATCTAAAATTTGATCTCTTATTCCGTAAATATCAGGTGAGTAGAGGTACATCTGATTAGCATAGTTATCTATTGGATCTGAAACAAAAGATTGGTACTGTACAACTTATGTATAACTGACATTTTAAGTCGTTTGTTAAATTTATGTATTTGTTCTACAATTTTTGAACTGCTTTTTTAGTCGCACATTCAGACTTTCTAAAATTCGGTTTGGGGAAAATAATTGGAATTGATTGGCAAGAATAATAAATCAAACTGCTTATAAAATCCATGCCACAAGAAGGATACCATTATAGCTACTAGTATGGCTGATTTCAATTTGGTCGGAACTTAAATTTAGCAATTGATTATCTGTAAGTTAAGAAATCAGCACAGTACAATATCGCTTCGTGTACTTGAAGTCTAAACATCCACGCAAATGATATAAAATATGAGGTAAATAACCTGGAAGGATAGCATTTCCAGTGCTGTCTGTCTCTTTCTTATTCGGAACAGTATCGATTTCAAAGCTTTCTGTTGATTCCTTTATTTGATCTCTGAGTGTTGTATCGTGATCTTTGGTTGTAATCTCCTCTGCTACTGGCAGATTAGTCGATACAAAGTCTACGATCGTTGATTTACTGTCAACTCTGAGTTTAGTAATGCTGTTTTTGCGTCTGCTGTCATTTTCATTATCGTGAGGGGGAAGGTCTGTAACACGTTGCGTTAAGGTTTCGTCATCTGTAGATCTACTACTAGATTCAAAATCTATTCCGTTCGTGTCGTGTCGTTCGCTTCTATTATCAGTCACAGACCGTTGGTCACTATTCTGTTCCTGTTGGTTGTCATCCAATGGAAAATCCGTTGATATAAAGTGTGGGGCGGGATGTACGGAGCTTTCACCGTATGAGTTATGTTGCATTGCCTAGAATATAAAAGAAGCCCGATGGTACTTCTTGAAAAGATGACTATAAATAATTACTGATCTCACATGACTTCTTACTTAATTAATTCCATGAAACAGTTGCAAATATAAACACATCGACAAGAAACCCAAGTTTGCGGGCCTCCGTGATCGAGTGGTTATGCTATCTAACTAGTAATTACTAGCCCACCCATCACCTCTGTGAGTTCCAATCCTGAATCTGACAAATTCATATATTTGTACTGAAAATAAGTGTTACATTTGTAATATATTATTTACACATTTTTGGTACAACAATAACAAATGATATCTTACCAGGAATGTAAAAAAAAATAGTCCAAAGTTTCTTGTTAAAGGTCCCATTATACCACAGCTTAAGTCTTCTCAAATAATATGTCACAATGGTATTTTAAACAAGTCTAAATGCGTTTACATATAATAAATAACTCTACAGTATGGTCCTGTTAAATGATATTTTCTTATTAGATTATTTAACAAATCTTGATAATTGTGAATGTACGATTGTGTTTATCTGATGACGTACTGATATTGTTAATGGTAAACAATTTAAGGACAGTTTTATTATACATGTATAATTGATAACAAATTTAAATGTTGATAAAACTCGTACGACATTAATTTTATCAAATCACCGACTATAAGTTCAGTACCATTTTGTAACGTTCAGGGGGTGTCACCATGTGACTCGCCACATGTTTTTACCAAGTCATCATTGAGATACATAAATAGGTGATATAACCCATTTCATCTTCTTGCTGTTCTAGACAGAGCTCTGGGATGCTCTGGGTTGTCCTAGCGAACCTTTGCATGAGGCGTAAACCGACCTCAGTATGTTATATGCACTACATTATAATTGCAGACCTAATTTATGAATGTATATCACGCCATTAAAGATGTTTGCTACACGCATACATGCAGAATGAAAAGTATCCAATAGAATTTTTAAAACATTGTATGATCATAGCATATAGGTTCCGATGCTGACCGCCAATATCGCCAAAATAAAGCTGGCGCCAATATTAAGACGTTTACAGTAATGACCAAAGATATAAGCAAAAATTCAAATTCAAGGGCAGATAACTCAAAAACCAGAACAGTGACCCCTAATTTTTATTTGCTTAAAATTTTCTGTTATCATATGCTACGATGATGCAAAGCTTAAATAATCCATTGTTCAGTTTTCATTTTGCCTATATGCCAATGTGAAAATGTTGCGAACTGTAGCAAACGTCTTTGATATCAACTGAGAATGGTCTCTTGACAATAAAAGAAAAACAACAACATGAGAGGTACCTCCTTTAAATAACAAATAAAACAAAATTCAACACAAACAAGACTACTGTAATAATCTTACTAAATAAAACAACGTGACCATGCATGACCTAGTATGTTTTATATGGTATTTCTCATAATAAATCTCGAATAGCTTAGTTTTACTTTTGGTTTATGTTTTTCATTTTTTTATTCTTGGTCAAAATACGTACAATTGATGCAATGTCATTTAACTTTGTATTACCCTTTTGTAGTTGAAGTTAAGAGACTGAAAATTCTTCAAAATTATGCCACTTTTTAAGAAAACTGTTTCAAGAGAAGAGAAAAAAACACCCCTTACCAATTTACCGGCTACATAAAAAAGGAACCCGACAACATAAAAAGGAAAATAAAAAGGCCTTACATTCCTTCATTGTGAATTATCTGCCGCTTAAATTTACCAAAAATTGTAAAAAATCTAATTCAAGAGCAGATAACATAAATGTGAGATCAGTGACCTCAAATCTTTTCGCTTAAATTTTCGCTATTCTACATGCAAAGTTCAAGAACAGTCTGTTGTACAGTTTTAATTCTTCCTATACGTCTGTGTGAAAACTGTAGAAAATGTCTTCAAATGGACTCTAAACCAGCTAGCTTTATTTATTCGGAGTTCCGGTTGACCGATTTCAGGAATACATTCGATAGGAAAATCCTCTCAAATACATACTTGGATTTTACAGTTAAGGAAGTACAGTACACATGTAAATGTATAGATTTGGCTACCATAAATCAAAATCCGAAACCATATTCATACCTCACAATTGATCATTTAATTCTAAAGCACACATGGATGTTTTAGAATTCATCTTTAACTACAAATGTACAATGTATATCACACTAAATACGTTATACATTTATAAACTGTATGGAACACGATTAGAAATGTCGAATGACAAACATACAGAATTTATTATAGCTTTTAGTCCACTTACAAAGATAAAGAGAACAATGCTTAATATGCTTTCATATCATCGCCAAACATTTTGAATTTTACTATATAACATTTCTTATTACTACAACATGTGGGTTTTCATGTGACACGTTGTATTTATAAATATGTCGTATTCATATTGAAAAAAATCTTTTGAGCTTTTTGTAAAACATTTTACCTGAAAAGAAAAAAAAACGAATTCTGATTTATCGACACTCGACACTTGTTCAACGTAGTGTGGCTAACATTGATAATAATCAATCTGACTAACGTAATCGATCTTCCTTACGGCAAGATCTGATGACGGCCTATACCAGTTTCTATTTTCAAAAGTCGGAATTTCCATTATCACTATTTATATCTATTTATAATTCAGCCAATCGTATAACTCGTTTCATCGGTACTTTGGCCGAATGAACTTTCTACCTGACGATGTTATTTAAACGTTAGTACACATTAAATTACGTATAATTATTTGTCTGCAACCACTTTTTGATTTTTTTAGTAATCCTGATCGATTCGGCCATAGTAGTACAGAAAACTTAATAAACACGCATGTCACATGGGCGCTATCCCTACATTTAGTTGCGTAAGAATAGGTGTTCGTGATAACTACAAGTCATACATTGTTTTTTACTGCGGTTAAAAATAGAATCAGATCACTTTCAGAATTATGAAAGTAAGGCGCTGATTGGCTAGTGGAAAAGGTCACCTGAGGTGACCTTCTATAGGTCGTATTCAGATCCTCATAGCGTAGCGGGTTTGAGGATATGATTTTAATCAGATTGGATAATAATCTAACTGACAACATCTGTAATAGTCTAAATGACAAGACTTTAACGACACTATAAACAAGCTGAGATAGATACTACAATTTGAGTGATCTACGTGAATGGATTTATAAGACATTTTAGCAGAAATCATATCCGGATTATTTTGTAATAGTGATCATCGACTTTAAATAGTTGACTATCATACATTTTTTGCTCTAATATTGCTCGCTATTATGTCTTCATATATGGTAACGACATTAACTTATTGATAGATTAGCCGACCGTGACATTTTCAGATAGACACCATGGATGTAATTTGACTAGCAACAAAAATTGTACCAATACAGTGACCAAACATATGTTCAGTTATGTTTCGCTTTATTCGCTTTATTGTTCTGTATTCGTACATTACCTTTGTGTATACTGCTACTGAATTAGACACCACTGTAACATGCGGCCCAGGTGAAATCTGTGTTTGTAATGGAAAAACGGAAATGGAATGCATGAACACTGATCTTGAATTAAAAATGATTTGCAAGTACATCAGCAAAACGCGTGATTTTAATATTGCCGTATTGCACGTTAAGTCTTTTCTTACAAATCTAGCCGTGTTAAAAGCTAATGATCTACATGGTTGTGAGAATCTACTAGAACTATATCTCAGTGGAAACGGTATTCATGAAATAGAGAACAACGCCTTTGACAAATTTAAGCTATTGAACATTTTAGACATAAGCAACAATTATGTTAACTTATATGACTCATCTAGAAGTTCTAGCTCGATGGTAAATTTTCCTGACAGTCTTAAGGTACTGTCGCTATATGGAAATTATCATATGAGTATGTATGCTAATCTGTCATATCCGAATTTGTCAAACTTAGTATATCTACACACCTTGGGCATAGACGGACTGCCAATGATTAATTTTCAGGCCACATACAAGTCACTCCAAAATTTAACCAATGTCACTATGTCTGGATTTTTGAGCCATTGTAATATTTCATACGTGAGCAACGAAACGTTCATACACCTAGCTAATGTTCGCTATTTGAACATATCGGCGTGCAACATCGCTGGTGTGGATGTGTTTGGTTTTGGGACAATGGCTAATTTAGAAATTCTTGATCTTTCCTGGAATATGCGACTGGGATTTCGTGCTCTCGAGAATGTTACTTTTGGGCTACAGTATACTGATATTAGAGTTCTGAACATTTCGAAGATTCATCCGACATTTGGCCACGGGAATCGAATACGACTTGAAGACGTCTGTTACTTGTGGAATACGTCATTGAAAGAAATCGATGTAAGCAGAAATCGACTTGAAATGTTTGAAAACAATGCATTGATGTTGTTGCCCAAAAGTATCAACATACTGCGTGTGGAATACAACAAACTGATATTGTCGTCATACATACTCCAGATGAGCTGTTTGAAGAATCTAACCGAACTGTATTGCAGCTTCCAGTACGCACCTTATGACCCTCGTCTCTTCGACGAAGAGTATCAAGGAGTGATTGACAGAGACTATAGTAAACCTAAACACTGCCCTTTCTTAGTGGATGCATTGGCTCTGGCCGATTCTACTTGCCCATATTTTAAACCCGGTGAACAAATTGAATTAACGCAACACATTCCTAAATTACCGCAACATTTAAAGAGGATAGAACTTGCTGACAGTGTTTTATCTCATGGTGTGGGTAATTTAATGTTTATTTCACCAAGTGATACTCTGGAGTTCGCAGATTTCTCTGGTAGTGTATTAGATTCATGGAGAGGACCATTGCCTACATGTCGGAAAATGAAACAAGTGGACCTTTCAAAGAATTATTGTTCATACGTCTCTAGATATTTCTTCCAGTTTGCTAAAGCGTCTTTAGAAAATCTTCAACTTGATAACAACTATCTCGGACTAGTTTTAAATGACAAAACAAATGGACCGTTCTTTCTTAATGACTTGTCTGAGTTGAAGATATTGAATCTGTCATACAATATAATTTCATATATTCCTAGAAACTTACTATTGGGATCTCCAAAAATAGAGACACTAGATTTGAGCGTTAACAGCATTGAACAATTTACGTTAGATGTAAGTCGGACTGGTCTGCTTTATCTTATTCTTCACAACAATGTCATACAGTCTCTTCCTCGCCAATTGCGTGATCATCTGGAAGAAAATTCGCGACAAAGTGGCAAGATGTTTACAATAGATCTGCGTAACAATACAATCAACGTAAACTGTGAATCGAAAGATTACTTAAAATGGCTTATTAGTCACGAAACTCACATGATAGGTTTCAATGATTACATATTTGTTAACAGCAATGGAGGACGCATCACATCATATGATTTTAAAACGGAAGTGTATAATCTAGACGCATATTGTCGCTCTTACACGCATGTTATAGTTGTAAGTGTCATGATTATATCTGTTCTCATTGCACTTGCAATCTGTGGACTTATCTACAAAAATCGATGGAATTTGAGGTACATTTTGCGGAATGCAAAATTTAAGCATTTTCGATATAAAACAATACAGAGAAACACGGAATGCCAATATAGCTACGATGTATTTGTGTCATATGCAAATGAAAACAGCGATTTTGTTGTTGGCAAACTTTACCCAAAACTGGAACAGAAAGGCCTTCGAGTATGCTTACACGAAAAGCACTTATTACCGGGAACTTACATTGCTGATTTCATATTGGAAGCGATTAGTGTCAGTCGGAAGACACTGGTAATTCTATCGAACGATTTTGTTGTAGATAAATGGTGCATGTACGGATTCAATATGGCTCGGATGGAGACTATCTATGAACGCGACGGTTCGTGTCTTTGTATGGTGCTTTTTGAGGATGTTGCTACGAAGAAAATGCCAAATGAATTGTTGCGGTGGTTGCGAAGAAATACATATATAGAGTACACAAAAGATGAGAGAGGAAGTATATGCTTCTGGGAAAGTCTTGAAAGAGTTGTAAGTGGTGAAATGTGATATTGTCTGTTTTATGTATTTAATAAAAAAAACATTAGGCAATGGAAGAATTTTTATGTTGCATGTTATTTAATAAGTGAATCAACGATGGATTTGAATGTAATTGATCTAATTATCTTCTACGAATGCACACCGAACGCAACATGTACCCCCAAAACTGTATAAAATGCGATTTATCGGCACTTACTCAAAAGATATTGATCAATTTCAGCAAATGTTTATAAGACGCATATTTCGAATGTTTTAATGCTGTTTGTCCCTGAGAACACATTCGGAACGGGTGGTTTATAACGAAAATTGACTCGAAGATCATGTGCATATCAAATTATGTGATTGTAAATAATAGTTGTTCACACACATGTGTACTTGAGTACACACACCTTTCATTACATTGCTTTGTTGCAGCGTTTGTATTGTAAATATAATATATTTATGTAGGATAAAGTCACCAATCATTCATATGTAGGGTTTGTGGGAATAGCATGCATGCACTTTTCCGGTTAGTTTGTTTAAAATTTGAAGTTCAACTGTGATATGAATATGAAATATAATAATACGTTATGGAAAATAACAGAATTGATCAAAATCAGAGATATTGTTTAATATGTAATAGTAGAGATCTAGAAGATGAGTTTCATTTTATATGTATTTGTCCAGCTTACAATATGATTCGTAAAAAATATATAAAGAAATACTTTTATGGTAAACCAAATGTAGAAAAATTTATTGAGTTAATGAGAAATGAAAATTTTGGTATTTTGTATAGACTATAAAATTATAAGTTTGTATATGAAGCATTTGTTATTAGAAAAAATATTATTAATAATGTTAATTAACGAACTGCCACCTGTTAATTTTAGTCCTTCCTCATAATAAGATATCTTTAATTTGCAGTATATCTTATGTTAACTAATTTCGTGTTTGAATTGCATCACATGTAAATTGTATATATATACTTGTATAACTTATAAATGTTTTGCTATTGTTATTTGTATATATAATTCATTGGATTATGTAACCAGAAACATGTATATATGTTTACGTTACAAATAAAGAATCTTGAATCTATGTTATATATGTAGTGACTGAAACATCGCCTTATTCTATTGATACTATAGCTCGACCATGAGTTTTGAGCCGTGACGGAAGAATACACTAAATCAACTGGGGGTAGTGGATATTCGGAACATATCTTACTGAATATACAAGTAATTTAGCACATCCTTTTAATAACTGTCGCTGGCGAAGTGGGTTGAACGTATGTATTCATGAGCCAACAGGCATGAGTTCAATTCCAGATTGCACCATACTTTTTTCGGGCATATTATTATATTTTTTAAAAGTATGTTTAAACATTATTGTAAAACTTCAAGTACATACTATGTACATGTTTTTATCACTGTATATTTTATTTGTATTGTTTCTGTTGTTTTTCATTGATTTTCTTTCTTTTTGTCTTGTTTTGTTTGTTTTATTTTAATAAATACAATGGGATTTCATATTGCACAATACAGTTCATTTCACAGATCTCCTACTTCATTCGCTGTGTATCCGGATATGGAGTCTGAATCCAAGTCGAGCTCAATGATGATAGGTTCAGGAAGCTTGTCACTGTGACATCAATATCTTTGTTTAATATCTCGTATATGTTCAGTACACCGGAACCAGCCTGTTGCTGAACTGCTTGTAAACCCTCCGTGATAACAAATCAATAATTACACATATTTTTACCATATCAAGTTTTTTGACTTCAGAATAATTTATGATGATAAAACTTATATAAAACGTTTTGATCATAGATACGTTACCAGAAAAAATACACCCAAGAAAAACATGCATAACAAGAGGGCTGGTGACTGGAATTGAACTCGGACTTAATTTAATACGACAGCATAAGCGAATGCGCCCTACCTATTGCGCCAGCATTACAGACATTTATTGAGTAGGTTAAATTTATCTTATCAATATGTTTTAGTCAAATTTGTTCCGAATATCCACATCCCCTATTTCACTTAGTGGACTATTCTGAATAATTTCGTCACGGCTCAAAACTCATGGTCGAGCTATACATTCTATGTTTGTTGACATAATAAAAGTATTTAAATAATGTTATACATGTACGTGTATATACAATGTACCTGAACAAGGTAAATTACCATAATTTCCCATATTTGTTTCAAATGTTTGTTTATTTATTTAATGTTATGTAAATACATATTTAATCTGACAGTAGCCAAGCCTTAATGTTTCATCCAATCGGAAATGATATGATGTGGATGAAAACTCAAATACTTCTTTTCTCTGAAAAAAAAACGGAGGAAGTTAAAGTGGTTACGAAAATTACGATAAATCCCCGGATTAGACTGTATTTTAAACGAGTACATTAAGGAAACTAAAGACATAATGGTAGTACCCATTTGTGAACTGTTTAATGAAATACTTGAAACCGGGAGTTCCCCAGGGGCATGGTCGATGGGGATAATTGTTCCTAGTATACAAAACATATCCCAATGATGATAATTTTCGGGGAATCACCTTGAACTGCTGTTTTGGGGAGATATTCACGCATGTCATCAATGAATGAATGGATCTCTGTGTGGAAGTTAATATTGTATAATCTGCTTGGGAGAGTCACTGGCTGTTGTTGTTAAGCTAAGGAAGTCACTTAAATTGTTGCGAAGGAAGTCGATATCACTGGTTGCTAAAAGCAGTATTAATTTAAATCAAACACTTCATTGTATTTTTTTAAGAATGTTTGAAAATATTTTCCAGTTGAAATAGTTTAAGATGTTTTATAATTCTTGGCGCGGGACTACTTAAGTACCATTTCGGCGAAATTATTTTTTTTAAATCAGGCTAGCAGTTGATCGTTCATGAACTTTTAATTATTGTTTCTGGTTGCTAAGACAACTAGAATTCCTAATGCATTTCAATTTCCTGAGTACTTATAGGAGGAGAGGACTACCCAGTGACCATTTCTGCAAAATTATTTTGAAATAGTGAACTCTTAATTATAGTTTCTGGTTGTTATGGCAACCACAGTTCCAAATGCATTTCAATTCCCTGAGTACGTATAAAAGAGGACTACTCAATGACCTTTTCTGTAAAATGATTTTGAAATCAGGCCAAGCAGTTGCTTTTACGATTTTGTAAGGAATTTGATAGAGGACCACCAAGAAATGATACATATATGCTACATTAATCAGCGCTGAGCCTTCTCAATTACGTAAAGAAGATTTTTAAAGTTTGTTCTCTTCGTTGCCATGACAACCAGAATTCTACATGGATCAACTAGATTTGAAGGAATCTGATGGAGGATCATCCAAGGATGACTACAATTAAGTTTCAAAAACTTTGGCCCAGTAGTTTCAGACGAGATGTTTCAGCAAAATGTTTACGCCTTACGACTCACGACTTAGTGCCAGGTGAGCTAAAAATATAATCTGCATAGATCTATACATAAATGCCATTCTATAAAAAATAGAGGCTGCGTCAACAAGCTTACACCAGTTGATGCTGGTAGCATATGACCTTGCTTTTACATTAACGCCATTTGTGAGAGCCCAAACGATCTAGATTTTGTAATTAAATGATTAAGATATAGATCATTCATACCTTTAAATTGTGTCCTGCCAGACATGATCTGAGTCAGCAAATATGTTCAGTTCATAATGTATGTGCCAATTTTTTATGCATTTGTCATAATATCAATTGATTATCTTCTGTTTTAAAATTAAATGCTGTATTGAGAGCAATTTATGTTAAACGATTCAACTTCAAATTAAACCACAAGTATTTCATGCTTTGAGTCACTGCGGAATCTATTTAGTTCAATTTATCTATCAGCTGTAACATTTAGTTAATCACTTCGAGTAATTCCTAACTGATCTCATCTCATACAGTATGTAAATTAAATACAATATATACTATTCAAAATTTGATAAGGATCACTTTTTGTTTTGTATGGCATTATCGTCGATTTTGGATTACATATATAAGATATGAATTTTGGTTATTTTCAAAGATACCTGCAGATAACTTGTAATCCATACATTAAATCATTCGAGCGTCACGAGCGTCGAAATAAGGGCAGGGTCAAAATTAGACATTTTATGGGTATGTGTGGTAAATAGTAACTTTGAGGAAAATTAGCTAAAGTGCAAATTTTTGTGTTTGGTATCGAGACTGATGTCCCTGTGCGTCAAAAACAGCATGACAGCGACT
The DNA here is from genome assembly GCA_964023205.1 of Lutraria lutraria. Taxonomy (NCBI): domain Eukaryota; kingdom Metazoa; phylum Mollusca; class Bivalvia; order Venerida; family Mactridae; genus Lutraria; species Lutraria lutraria. The sequence goes on along the minus strand of OZ026836.1, from coordinate 4,589,294 downwards.
CCTCATGCTTCTGATGAGCTGTAGAATCTCAAATTGTGGGATTCGAACCCATTATTCCGGAAGGGCCTCTCTGAGCTGTCTGGTGGTTATTGGCTGGACAGGATGCTCAGATATCGCTCTCTGCAGCATATCCCAGACGTGTTCGATGGGATTTAGGTCGCGAGATAGAGCGGGCCAGTCCATTCGAGCAATAATTTCCCTTTAAAGGTACTGATTGGTATCAGCGGCCCTATGAACACGGGCATTATCGTCCATGAAAATGAACTTCGGATCCCACAATTTAATGTTGGACGGCTCATTAGAAGCATGAGGAGTCGATGTCAGGCTGTTTCTAACGCTCGGGGACACCAGTCTCGATACTAAACACAAAAGTTTGCACTTTAGCTAATTTTCCTCAAAGTTTCTTTTTCCCACACATACCCATAATATGTCTAATTTTGACCCTGTCCTCATTTCGACGCTCGTTACGCTGGAACGATTTAATGTATGGATTACATGTTGCACTCATGATAATCAGGTGTCTTTGAAAATAACCAAAATTCATATCTTATATAATCATGTAATCCAAAATCGACGATGATGCCATACAAAACAAAAAGTGATCCTTATCAAATTTTGAGTAGTATAGTTAATTGAATTTATACGGGGACTATACATATTGTTGAGTCCCTAATTTATACAACACAGATAATGTATAAGCATGAACTCGAAATGGGCTGGAATGCGTCATTTAATGTGGATAAATATGTTAATTCATAGGTCACTGATCATTTCATATTTAAAACAGACATTCTGCTCTAATCTAGTAGTGTGAAACCAGCATCACTGTACAAAATGGCTGAGACTCAAGTGATAGATCTTAGGAGTGACACAATTACTAAACCAGATTCTGGAATGAGGCAAGCCATGGTAGAAGCAGTTGTAGGAGATGATGTTTATAATGAAGATCCCACTGTAAATGGTATGACTTACAAGTTAATATTAGATAATACTAGATCTATATTGTAAATTTATTATTATGTTATGTTCATTGTCCCACTGTTAATTGATACGAGTCAAATATAATTATACTACTAATTGAACTATATACGAATATTACTGTTTCAGTAATTAATATGATTTAACTAGTACAACACAATGTAATCATATACTTAGGTAAAACTACGTGCTCGTGGTTTCAAGATATCTGTTTATTGAAAATATTGAAGTTTTTGTTCTTAGTATCAATCTATTATTTTGAATGCAGCTGAACAAGTAATATAATGTTTTATTTATTATGAAGGTGTACATTAATTGCCATGCATCATGAATTATAAAAAAATATGCATTGTCTCTTCATCACTACAAGAATATAATCAGACATGTTTCAAATATGCAAAGCCATGTCTGAAAATTGTGTAATGATGGCACGCTGTGATGCTGCATTGCATTAGTACACTTTTATATTGAAGAAATTTCAATCACACTTCATTCAGTGTTGTTTATGTCTTCATCAATGATAATGGGGGAAATGTAGTGTTACCCATATTCATTCTTGTGTGTTTGAAAAATATTCAAAGCTCATAACCTAACCATCCGTAATTGGGCCAAAAGTTTTTTTTGCACAAATAATCATGATGATGAAGTGACGTATCGCGTCTCTGAACTCTGAGCATTGTAAAGGTCGCTGTTTGCACTAACATCTTCGGGTTTGTTTTAGAATTCTGATACCTGATTTAATAAAACAATCCCTTTACGTTATTTTTCACGACACATCGTGTGTTTTTCTTTGATTTCAGAATTACAGAGACGTTGTGCTGAACTATTTGGTGTTGAGTCGGCTTTGTTTGTACCAACAGGCACTATGGGAAATCTTCTATCCAGTGAGTACAAGTAATTCTATGTGATATCATCAGCAAGTGCAATATTTAGTTATTTCGTGTGACTCTCAGCACCAACTATTTTACATTGCACTTAAAACCCTGTATATTTCTGTCATATAAATTTTGCTTTGAAAAGTGGAAGACCCAATTTGAATGAGATGAAAACATATTTTTTTTTATTGAGTAAATATTTTGTTTGTTTGGAGATGCACAAAAAATTAGTTTAATAAAAGAATTATTGCACAATTATTTTTCTAGTTCTTGTACATTGTAATGAGAGAGGGAGTGAAGCCATAGTTGGACATAAATCACATATTCTGCTCAATGAACAAGGTGGAATAGCACAGGTAGGGGCATAGTTAATGTACATTTTTTGTATTATTAACATGAATCCACACCTTGTTGACAAATTTGTATCTATGAAAATTGTGCTTCGTTTAAAGCATTGCTAACTACATACCTATCATTGACTAGATATACATATACTTTGTAAATATTTATGTTTAACTTCTTGAAAAAAATGTTCATTTTCAAGAGCCCTAAATCTTGTTTGTTCAAGCTTGCACTATTTTATTGTTATATAAATAAATAATATGCCGTATTTTGGCACTTTTATGAACAAATGTTTCACATATATTTTAATGATTGCTGCAAGAACAAACCAAATCTCCTGAATGGTTTATAGGCATGCCAGGGATTGTAAATGTGCCTGTGTCATGTGTGATTATTTTACCTTCATTTATTTTTATTGAAACCATCTGAGCCGCTGAAAAGCATATGTTAACCTTTATGATTAATTAAATGATATACATACACATTGAATATATACATTTATATACAGTTTGCTGGTGTGACACCAAGAACTATTCAGAATAATGCTGATGGTACTTTTGATCTCGAAGAATTACGCAACCTGATCCGTCCACTCAACGATTTCCATCAGCCGAGAACGAAGTTGATATGCCTTGAGAATTCACACAATTTTTGTGGAGGAATTGCTCTTCCAGTCCAATTTCTGAAGGAGGTATTTATTAAATAGCAGTTTTGCTTGGATACATACATTTTTTCATATCTATTATCAAACTGTAATGTTTTGACTGAAGTCATTTGCTGGTGAATTTTAGATATACTTATAATGTCTGAAATACGAGGGGTTTTCTTGTTTGAAGAATTATTTATTTATACAGTACATAATTAAGCTATCAGATTTAATTTCGACACTTACGAAATAATAATTGAAATAATAATATAGTAAATTATTACATTCTCATAGGTTTTGAAATAAAGTGTGAATCATATCCAATCCCTTATATGCATTTATTAAATTTTATAGCTTATTTTAGGGACATCAGCATCTGGTGCTGACTCACCAGTACATTACTGTTACTAATTTGATGAAAATATGATTAATTAGATTATGATATTTCCTGAAGAAGGTTATAATAAGTTTTTAAGTGCTGAAGACAAACAGAATGTGTATTGTTACAAAACTGTGTCGCTTATTTTGAAGTCGTACCTGTTATGTATTAGTGTTCTCTGCCAATCAGATCATACTATGAATGAGCATGCTGATAAGCCACGCCTACTATGTTGTATCTGTTGTATTAACCCTGGTCATTTCAGAGGATTAAATAGCCACTATAGCATACGGATGCTTCTTATCTTATTGGACCCAAACACAATAAACTGGCGATGAGGATAATTTATGTAATCTAGTTATATTTCGAAAGTTTTACCCAAATAAATTGTGCGTGAACTTTGGATATAATTGGTGTAAAATGGCATCCTTGATAGGGAACATTAGACTATCATATAATATTCAAGAAGTTAACACATCATTATTGTTGCTACAAGTCTGTTTATAAATACATATACTACAATCATGGTACGTGCGGCTTACGAGGTACAGAGAGGCCACAATATAGCGTTGCCGTTGCTAATGCAAAGTCAAAGACACCAACAGGTTATTAGTGTTTCTCGCTTATCGATGCTAGTATGTTTTTTAAATGCAAAAGGGATAGAAGTAATGATTAATTCAAAATTATAAAAATACATCATCTAAAAGATGAAATAGTTATTGGAATTGTGTGATGAGTACAGATATGAGACTTTAAATAAAAAAGAATGTTACGGTGACAAAAGTGAAAAACCCTTCAAATACAACGTCGTAGCCAGGCTTGGCTTTGTCTAAAACTAGACAAGATAATATTGTTTTATTATCCTATGTAACCGTGAAATCCTGTTTATTCATCAAAATGTTATTTATATTATGGGGCGGTTCAATGATGCTGAAACCCGTCAGTACGGTAACGGGGACATGTGAAACCGCGTTGTTGCCGCCAGTATACATTATTTTCCCCCAATATCATGCTCGTAGTCAGAATAAATCAAGAAACCAAACGGCTCTGGTGCTGACCTATTTACGCCCATGGCATCACAGAGTGACCTCGTCAACAAGACATTATTGTCCTCAAATACCTCCGAGATCGTTTTCAAACTAAGATTGACAAGGAAACAAAGGGGTATCAACATCTATGCATTAGTTGGTCTACAACACGCCTAAGTCAGTTCATACTGTTAACTGCTGTATACAGATTTTCGCATAAATTAATGGATGGAAGGCATAAGGTATGGCGTCATCGAGATGAACGTTACATAAAATGTTTTACCTGACAATGATATTTGATGTAATAGTATGGTCGGGCATATCATGGCAACAGAAGAAACATTGGCTAGTAGCTGAAGGCAGTCTTACGACCTAGAGATACATTGACTAGGTATTGGTATCATGCGCTGTACCCTTTCTTCAATATCGTATTGACGTCACATTGTATTAATAGGATATTGCTAGATCATATTCAGTCAAAATATCATCTGCTTTCCTGTGCCTACACATTAAGTTCTGCCATTGCGGACGTCTTCGCCAGACCTGGAGTATATTGAACATTAATGGGATTAGCACAGATGTCTAGTGCACAGCTAACTCATCAACAACAATGCGCGGGTTACGAAGGCGTTGGTTGCAATCTTCAAATACAGGGTCAATAGTACATCTACTCAACTGAGGCAGTAGTAGAGGCATATAGCAGCAGCACTCATCACTGATTGTTGTGAACTTGCGCCTTCTAGTCACTTCATTTAAAAGACATAAAAAATTAATTCCCCTGCAATATGAACACCATCCAGGTTATAAATGCCTTATTACCCTCGCTCGCACGAATACATCCTGAGTAGTAATAGGCGGTACCCTGGTACCATGGTCATATAGAATATAGAGGGGGTCGGTACCAGAAGTAAACAAAATTGTGACAAATTGGGACAAATTGGAAATCAATGTTGTACCCCAAAATAGTATGAATTGAATTTTCGGAATGTTCTGGTACCATTATTTTGTGTGTGTGTATAGACTTAGACAATGAGAGAATTTTCTTTCGAAAAGACATGGTGGCCCTGAAAAGGGCCGTTGGTGGTCCTGAAAAGGACCGTTGGTGGTTTTTTAAACCGTGTTTGCTGACTGATCTGGTTGGGTACATAGTTCGCATTGGCAGTCTGGTGGGGGATAGCAGAGCCTGCATGTTGAATCCCCACAGGACCATTCCTGTTCTGGTACTGGTGGTTGTTCCGTGTACTCAACTTGAGCGGTAGTGATGATACGCCAATGCTCTTCTTCTTGTTGTTGTTCCCGTTGTCTATTCACCGTTCGTTCCCGAGCATCTCGCTGCCTTTCTCTGACTTGATCTCGAAATTGAGATAATTCTTCTCTATGATGAAATCGATTGGTTTCAATGGTATTCAAAGTCTCACCAATGAATTGAAGATCACGTTCCCTTTTTCTAACAATGCTAGCCGCTAAGCGACTGATTGAACGCCATACCCTGCTCTGTTTTTCAGTCAGTTGTTTTGCTGTTTTGAGTTCATTGAATAAAGCCTCCATCTTGAGTGTTTGAGTTCTCAGAATGAAATGAGGCATTGTATTGTAAGACGGAGTATTTTTCTGTTGAAGCGCCGCCCACTCTCGTGGTTGGATGACGTCATATCGCTTGGATGACGTCACCCTAGGGTTGGATGGCGTCACGCGCCAATGTACCGCACAGACATGTGCTTGATTTTTATGAACTTAGAAAAAAGATAACAGACACCTAGTTTCAGTTTTTCTAAACTTTTATTTTTGTAACAAGAAAAACAGTAACAACATGAAACAGTAACATTGTTTAATGATCACCATAAACAGTTGTATTTCTATGTGTGATACTATGATACAAACGGTTGTGACCTTCTGGTCTAGAGTTACGTTGAGCACAACACTTTTGTCCACACTTGTTCACATATTGAGCATGCATGTAATAAGTACCATAATATTGTTGAAACCAATGCGTCACATAAGTGTCATTTTTTCCATACATGTCCGGTTTGAATCGGGTTAACAGTATCTGGTTCAAGTCACATTCACGTGAGATAAAATCCAAAGCGAATAGACAATACACACCACACACCGGTAACATATCGCCTTGTATTCTCATGGCATTCCACAGATAAGTTTTGTTGGCATGTTTTTTCACAAAGGTTAGAATCTCTTCGAAAGGAGGTAATCCGTAGGAATCAAAGTACACTGCTTTATTGTCTTTTAAATAAAGAGCCACCCAGTGTTCTCCACGTTGATTCCCGTTATGGGTATTCACAATATAGGCTTTCACGTCATGCGGTTTCTCTGAAGGTAATTGATCTTTGGCACAAACACGAGCATGTAGTGGTTTTAATAACGGTGAATGATCTAATAGGTATTGTAGTTCATTCGTCTCCATAATGCTAATTTCTGTTGACACGTTCAGCCCAAACACTGATCCATTGATCTATGAACTGATTCTGAGTGAGTTCTTCTTTAAATTGAATCCATAATCGACACGCGTCTCCTTTTTCACTATCGGTCAAGGTCACTAATTCAGGATACCACTTTTCCATGACCTTGAACACGTCCAAACGTTGAATCGCTTTTTGAATGTAAAGTTCTGTCCACTCTTCCGTATTCGTGTATAAGCAGAGTACATGTTGTACTTGACTAGGATGATTCACTCGACAACCATAACAGTCTTTATGCACTTGATTATAAATTAAAGATTGGAGTGCTTCTGTGACGTGATGATTCAAGCACTCTTGTAAAAAGTCCGTCCTTGAACTTGTACAACAAGGATACGCCAATAACTTCATTTCGTAATCTTGTCCTTTTTCCAGGTGTTCAATATCCATGTCTTCCATCTTAATAATCTAGAAGCACTTCTCTGAATTGATTGATTTCAATTTGATTGTCGTATTCCGCAAATACAATCACGTTGATGGCTTGTGCAAGTGCTGTTCCAAAGTGAAATTCCAATCTCAGATTGCCCGTTTTTATAGGATGGAGTTGACCTTCCTCGCAACCTTGATCTGCTGTCAAGTCCAACCCCCAGAGTGTGTATCCGTTCCGATAATCATTCATGCTCAATCCAAATGAACGATTGAGACCAAGAGCTCCTGTCGCTTGATAGAGTGACATGTAGGATCTTAGAACTTCTCCCGTTTCAAAATTGGGTTGAAACGCTTTGTTATGAATACTTTTTCCGTCAATGCTGACTTCTAGATGATTCAGTGTAAAATGACGGAAATCAAAGGGGTTGGTAGCCATGTCTCCATTCATGTCTCCATTTCTTACCATACCGATGATAAGACGTTTTGGCAATTGACCTTGAAATAAATGATCTTCAATCTTGGATCGTTGACCGTTAGGAATCGTAAATGTTTTTACTTCAGTTCGTCGGATGGGGATTTTCATGTTATGTTGAGCAATCTGTTGATTGAGTTGATTGGCTACCACTGGCAGTAAATCTACTGTTCTTACATTAAATCCTGCTTCTAGAAACTTGATTTTAGCCGGTGCGGCACCCATGAGACAGAATTGAGGTGACGCTTTGTTTAGTCTTAAGCGTATTTCCATACCATTGGGTAAATATTTATCTTGCATCATCAGATCCAAATGAAGTCGTCCACATAGTTCCACCACACGACTTTGAAGGACACGAGCACGTCTCTCAATATAGCCCAGGTTACCCCCGTCATGTGCGTGGGTGTTCATATGACCAGGGGTGTCTTCACCCCATAACTCTAGCGCCTGAAGTTGAGTGTCTTTACAGCTTGAGGTGAAGGAGAGTAAATTTTCTATGTATGCCCGATAGGCATACGTGTCCGCATTGCTGGTGATCAGTTTATTATTCAGGTACACATCAATGCTTGAGAACATACTGTGAAAGAAATTGTTGACGGTAGCAATTTCACTGTCGGCCGCTAGGTCTGTACCATCTGCCTGTATAATTTTTAGTTTTAGGTACAGGTAAGATTGATTCAGATCTGTCCATTTTTCTGTCTGTGCAGGAATCACAAATTCAATCGGAGCATTATTGTCCAGAGCAGAAATGGGATAATGCTCAGTCCATTGACCTTCTTGCATGGCTGTCATGGTAGGTGGCACAACAGACACATCCAACTCTGTCTTACTACATTCACAGGAACCGTGTTGCATCATGATTAATCGAAAATATCAAGAGGTCTGGCCTGCTTAACTCGGCGATGATGAAGTTTCGAATGAGGTCTTTTCTTGACTGGTTTGCTCTTTATACGTCTTTTAGGGCTGGCCACGGCATGTAGCAAGGATTCACCCACATCTTTTAATACAGAGGCTCCACGTTTTCGTATTACTTGTTTAGCGTTTGATCCTGTCAAGATATCTTTGATAGCGGCTTTTCCTTGCTGGAGTCCTTCTTTTTTCAAGGTGCGAACTCCAGATTTCACAAATGGATACAGTAAAGGTATAATTCTTTTCATGGCTTTCTTAAACATGGATCCAAGTCCGTGTCCATATTGTCGAGGTTGACCTTGGTAAGTAGGTATCATTGTCTTTGACGTAGGTGTAGTTTCACCATAGACTTCCCATGAATAAACTGAATAGACTGGCCAGTGTCACCCCTTATATGGATAGTGATGGTGTCAAAGTCGGCTTTAGCCAGTGGTACATAGTGTAAATTCAAGAACTCGAAATGAATATGGGGGTTAGTTCCTGCTTTCGTTCTCGGATCAAATGGAGCTACACGTAAGATGGGGGCTTCTATGTTTCCCAAATAGGTATAAGCCGCGAGGTCAGAATAAACAAACAAATGATTATGACCCATGTTAATATCTACGCCATGAGGAAACGGATCTGGAGTGTCTTTTAAAAAGATGGTAGGAGAACTATCAGGGGCTCCACCCAGTTTAATAAACATGTGAGGATGAAACTGAATGCCTAGTTGATCCGAACTGTCCAGTTTTGCGCGTTTACTTTGTCCTGAAAAACCCATGGTAAATCGAAGGCCTTTCTGTCTAAATATTTTACCCAGATTATCTTTTACGGTAAAGTCAATCGTCTCGATCAAATGTTGGGGTGTGACATAAGTTCCTACAGGAATACAAAGTCGTACACCTTTTTCTTCTTTATTGGGGAGAGTGCAATAGGAAATTAAGGATTCAAAGGCCTTACCCAGGACAGGATCGTGTGTGACAATGCAGAAATGTCGCTCTTCTTCAGTGACATTAATGACCTGACTAGGAACAATCATTTCCACTAAGGCAATTTCCCAGTCTTGTTTATTGAGATGGATGGGTTTTGTCAGTTTGGTACGAAAACAACATTGCGTATTGTCTGGGAATAAATCCATAGAGCTATCACTCATGAGTGTTATGTAAAACGAACTCATGTTGATTTAGGTTTATTGAATTTCAAGGAGGGATTCGGTAGAATATAACCTAGAGAACTACTTAAAAGCAGAAGCCACAATTCTCGATCGGGTCGTTGAAAACACAAATTAAATAGCGATACGGTAATAATAATAAATACCACTACAATTTGTGCAAAAAAAGTGACCTTATTTTTGGGTTCACACAATTTGGCTTGCTCTGAGGCAGTCACTACCACACTGGCCGTATCAGCTTGAGACATGATGTATTTATTAACAAACTTCAAACGAGATGGGATTCGGGAATCCAACTGTCAAATTTCGAAGGATAGCCTTTCCAATGCACTTTAATTTCTCGTCTTCCGTCTACCTTACTCTGGCGATGGGCGAGCACTGATTCAATTTCATAGATAGCATCATCTTTTATAACCTGTACTTCAGAGAAATAAAACGAACCCAGTATGGGTTCTCCGTCTAAATCAGTCAATTTCACAGTAGCAGGAGAGGTCTTTTTGACTTGGATCACTTTAAACAGTTCAGTGGTCCAGTTGGGTAGATAACCTTTATCAAATGTACGTTTTGTTTTATTGATACGAACAATATCTCCCACATGAAGGGTCGTCGACGCTTTCTTTCTTGATTTTCCATACAAGGTCAAGGCCACTTGAGATTCGTTATTCTCATTTACGGATACGGGTGCCATTTGTATACTACGATGAACACGATGATTATAGGCATGCACGAGATCAGGCAATACCTGAATATACCTTCGTGTTTTATGATGCGTAAAGTATTTCCACATGCGTGATTTTAAGGTCCGTTGAAAACGTTCCACTATACTAGCCTTCGTTTCTGGGTTTTCAGTCGTAAAATAATGAATCCCTACTTTGTCTAAAAACTGTTGAAACCTTTGATTCTTGAATTCTGTTCCTTTATCGGTTTGCAACGCTTTAGGTTGTCTCGTTTTAAGAATAGAGCGAAACGCTTCCACCAATGTGAGCCCCGTTTTATCCTTGAGGGGAACGACCCAAGCATATTTTGAAAACACGTCAATGACACACAACAAATATCGATAAGGGGTGTTGTACTGAGCCAAGGATTGCATGTCTGCCAAATCAGCTTGCCATTGATGATCAATACCACCCACAATCGTTTTCCGTCTCGAGAATACCCTACGGATAGGTTTGTGCAGGGTATAGGTCTTTTGTCCCTTCAACCAGGATCGCACTTGACTTGGTGTAATGGATTTCAGTTGAGTTCGAGCTGCTGTAGTAAGACGTTCTACCCCACCAAAACCAGCCGGATGATGGGGATCATAATAAATCTGATGTAACAGACTGTCTACCTTTTTGTTCATGTTGTCTAGTAGGCTTCCCACTTAGGTTCTGCTTTCATCTGTTTGACAGGTTTACTTATAGGTTCTGCTTTCATCTGTTTGGCAGGTTTACTTATAGGTGAAGGAGGCTCAACAAAACTATCAAAGAATTCATCATCTTCCTCCGAATCGTCTGCTTTTTGCATCCATGACCATCTCCGTTTATTTCCTATCGCTTCTTGTGGTACATTGACATCTCTTAGTCCACTAGAAAACTGTTCCCATCCTCTAGGCTCCGACCCTTTTCTATGACGTATGACATCATTGACCAAATCAATAATGTTGGATCCTTGTATTGGTTTTCCATGGTATTCCAACATCCCTTGATCATTCCATGACATGTGGGGATGATTTTGTAGAAAGTGTAATAAAAGCTGAGTTTTTCGACGCATAGTAGTAGGAACACTTTCAAGAATCCGATCCGTCAATGTAGCAGGAGCCGCTTGTGCACCTTGAGCAGCTGGAACAACCGGTGCAGCCGGTGCAACTGGTGCAGCCAGAGTAGCCGGTTCACGTGCTTTTTGATGAGACAGTTGAAACTTTTGCAAGACTTGCCCATAGTGTTGTGCTTTTTCTGATTCAGACAACGATTCATTTTGTAATACGTCTCCCATTTGTTTCTGTAAATCGGATGTTTGACTGACTTGCGGGGGAGGAGGTAAACGTGGTCGTTGTTCTGTTTTCCATCGATTCATCTCTTCTAGCATTTTGAACGGGACGATAGCCATTTTCTTCATAGCTTTTTCACCAGTGTGGCAACACCTCCACTGAGTGCTCCTGCAGCAACAGCTTTAGCAATGATTGGAGCAAGAGCCAGTAATGGAAATAATCCTCCTTTTTGATTCAACACACGTTTCTTTTTTTGAATGGATACTCTTTTATCTGCTAAAGTGCGGAGATGTTGACGCTTGGACTTCAACCTTTGCTTTTGAGAGGGAGATAAGGCAACATTGCCTTTTAAAACATTCTGACAGCATTCTGACACACATTGAATCATTTCTTTAGATGCTCCATGTATCATCTTTCTTCTTAACCCATCTGGGGCTTGAGTTAAACCCAAAACCAGATGTCCGTATTTATGCAGGAGTGGTCGCTTTGGTGCCATTATGTCAAATAATACCTGTTTTTACTTCTTTACAGCTTTTATACTAAAGCATCAAAGGCTTGTCTTGAAGCTGGATTCATAGGGCCCTGTCTCATCAGGTGAATACGATGTCTCAAAAGGGGTTTCAAGACAGCCTGTCTTGATAAGGTAGATAAGGATAGGGGTGAAAAACGACACAATGGAGTGTCTGGTGAACTTCTTGAACTGGGAGATGATCTACTAGATGATCTGCTGGATGAACTCCTAGGTGTGCTAAAACTACTTGACCCACTGGTTGAATAACTGCTTGGCCCACTGGTTGAATAACTACTTGGCGAACTGAAGCTGCTTGGTCCACTTCTAGATAAACTGCTTGGCCCACTGCTTGAATAACTTCTAGATGAATTTCTTGATGAACTGCTTGGTCCACTTCTAGATAAACTTCTTGGTCCACTTCTTGAAGAACTGCTTGGTCCACTTCTTGATAAACTTCTTGAACTTCTAGATGAACTACTTGGTCCACTTCTAGATAAACTTCTAGATGAACTTTTAGATAAACTGTTTGATCCACTTCTAGAAGAATTTCTTAAGCTTCTAGATGAGCTAAAGTTCAAACTACTCACAGGACTGATAGGAGACCATTGTAACTTACTGATTGGAGTTACAGCCATAGAGGGTGTTGAAGTGGTTTGCTTTCGACGACGGAGAGTAATAAAACGTTCATTGATCTTGGCAGGCGATTTTCTAGCTTTTTTAGCTGGAGCTTTTCTAGGTTTTCTAGCAGGCGATTTTCTTTTAGCTGGAGATTTTCTAGGTTTTCTAGCAGGCGCTTTTCTTGCTTGCTGACCAAATTTACGAATCGTCTTTTGACCATTCCATCGGAGTAAACTTCGTATCATGACTCCACCAAGAAATCCACCTCCTCCTGGTTTCAATATGAGTTGACGTTTAGTATCCATGTCCACTTGATCATCTCCCAGCTGCTCTAATTCATGCTGATGTTTTTGCATAAAGTTTTGTGTTTGTTTAGGTAGCACAATTTTCTTTTTTAAAATCACCTTTGCTGCTAAGGTGAACCACTTGAGCATTTCTTTTAATCCAGACCGTAGCATTTGCTCCCGTACAGTAGGGTCTCGTTCCTGACCCAAATGTTCTAACGATTGAGCTATGGCTGTGGCTGACATGATGACTGAATGATCTTATATGAGTAAACGATGTTTATATATACACAACTGGCCCACGTTTTTCTCCAGTGATCCAGTGATGAAAAATATCTGTTCTTAACCGATAACTGTCTGGTGTTTGAGGGTGAAAGTCAATCACTAAATACCCATGAGGTGTAGAGATAGCATCTTGATAAGCGGGTAACAAGTGTGGCAATTGAATTTGATTCGCCAACACTTTGATTTGTCCTTTATCTCTTGTGTTTTGAAATAAGATCATGTAATGTGCATTTAAACTCAGGGTACGACTGGCTTTCGATTGTTGAAACATGTTTTGTGTAATGTAGATCACACTAGCATTACGATGGTGACCTTTTCGTGTAAACCATAATTTGATTTTCTCTTCATCTTTATCACCAAGCATGTCATCAAATATAATTAAATGAGGAATGGATGTATCCTCTACTATCTCTTCATCCTCGTCAGGTATCCCCTGTATGAACCGAATACTAGGTTCTTGTTCTTGTAATTGTGCATAGGCTACTTGCCATTCTTTGTAACACCATACAATACGCTCAGGTACTACTTGAAACAAATCTGATTTGTATTCCAACACCTTTTTTACGAATTGTGTTTTACCAGAGCCACTAGGGCCTGCGATAAACATATTGCAAGGATGCTTAAAAAGTAAACTGGACTCCATGACGTGAAAATCACAACTAACACTATTGGAAGAAAAACATTTTATTTATTTGTATAACCAGATAAAACATGATTGAGTTCTTTACAAGTTTATGTATGAGTACAAGAATAATCACAACAAGAACAACACATGTCATGTAAGGGTAACAACAGTTTGTCAGAAAATTCAAACACACATTCTGAATGTCCAGATTGACTCAGAAATGTTAACACAGAGTCATTGTTCACCACCTGTTTGAACCAATCCGTTTCACTCAAGTCCATGGGTACTGATTGTTTATAAAATGAATTCATCACATGAAGTCCATGTTTCATTTCTTCAAACATGTCTGGTGTACTCAACTGTTGTCGAATCCATTCCAGAGAATGATGACCTTCAGGTATCTTCATACGATAAGCAAATACCAATGCTTTTCTCAACAGGGTATGGTTCATAATATCAAACTGTTCCATTCTTGAATCGTGTGAATCACTCTATCGTTACATACATAAGTATTCCAATCGTCTCGATGGATAGCTTTCAAGTCTAAGTGTGCACTGATCATAGCATCACGAATCATCTGTCTAAATAGTTCAAACGTGTGAGGGTTCAGAATCCACGCGCGAATGTCCTTGACCTTGACAAGGTCATCTTGTACAATACTGTATAACGTATCCGTATACAGCTCAAAATCCAAAATGTAATATAAACTTATAAATCGTCTAGATGGTTTAACCATAATTGAATATTTCCTGAACAAATCACTATTCTAGGTCGATTCGCATGAACGGCTTCAATCTCGTCTTTGACTTCTCTTAAGCGATGCCTTAATTTATAGAACACGGCACGATACTGTAGAATATGAATAACATGAGTGAACGGTACCTGTCTCTTAAATACCATGATACCACGTATTTTAAACTGTGAATACGGACGCCATCCGGGGTGAGATCTCCCATTGTCCTCTTCAGCCATACTGAACCATATCACATTGGGGGTAGAACGAAAATTGTTAGCTAAGGCAGATACGTCGCTCAAATTAGCATCGTGGATTAAAAAATCCCATGTCGTAGATAACATACGATCTAAGCTTTGTTGTACCACATTCAGTTTTCGTAGAATCGGTAATTTTTGGTTGAATGACAAGTCCTGGCGATCACCTACATCCTTCAACAGTCTCTCTATCCGTCGATGATTTGTATGTTGTAAGCTATGTATAGCATTATGAGTAGCCCATGTGTGCACTAACTCCATCTTCCATGTTTTAGCGTTAGCCCATATGACATAACGATAAATTTTAAGTCTCAGCTCTATCGGTAGTAAGGGTATCCAATCCATGTCTTTATGAATAATGAATTTTAGATGACTTGTTCTAGTCATTACCTAAAAGGTCAAGGTCAGTCATGTAGATAACCATAAGGCACAGTCATATGATTCTCGACCACAATACGTTTGGTATACACCGAACGAAATGTTTTGACTTGTTTCTCACTGGTCACGGTTCTGTCCTTATGACGTTTAATCCGAGAAGCATATTCAACTACGGTCGAATAATGATGTCTGTCTTTCACACAATCCACCATCGTATTGAAATTCACTTGTTGAGTGGCATTGTAGTCTAACGTAATGCCTTTCACTTTGCATTTTTGATGGAGTTCACCGTTTTCAATGTATTCATAGCCATAGTTCTTTGGACCTAAAGCGACATATCTCACAATACGACCCTTTGGTACCTCATCTGTCCATTTTCCCAATCGACTGGAGATAATAGGAACATTATAGCCATCAGGGTCATGAATGTACATACAACTGTCTGTGTCAAAATACAGTACTCTCTTTCCTAGAGGTTCAAGCACTTTGTACAGTTCTAATCGAGCATAAGCCGTCACAAATGAAGCCACCACAGGATTGGCTGATGAATGAGGGTCTGCTTTGTCCGATTCATCAGTGTAATTCATTAACACGAATTCATCATGATCAAAACACTCTGCATATTTCACAGACTTTTTAGGATCGTTCAGTATTCCGTAGAACAGGTCCAATCGATGAACATACTCTGTTTTAGGCAAGAGGTT
This sequence comes from Lutraria lutraria, assembly GCA_964023205.1. Lineage (NCBI taxonomy): Eukaryota > Metazoa > Mollusca > Bivalvia > Venerida > Mactridae > Lutraria > Lutraria lutraria. The sequence continues at coordinate 4,573,314 of OZ026836.1, read as the reverse complement.
AGTTTGAGCATTTTTACCCCAGAGACAATTCAGCATGGTTTTGGCAAAAGCTCGTTTTCCTGGATTTTTCTCCACCTGTTGCAAACGAATTCCTTCTGCTTCAAAATAATCTTGTTTAAATTTATCTTGAGCCTCTTCCGTATCCACCCCTGGAGGATATCCACTAGCCTCTTGTTTCATTTTCAAGTATTTGTCAATGTATTGCCGATAGACGTCCGTACTCCATTCATCCCAGTGCCATACATGATACACTTTTGATACTTGATAGCCTAAAGCAATAGCTTTAGCCAATTCAACATGAGTCCATGTGCCATACAAGAATCGTTCATACGGGGAATGTGTACAATAATCCATCTCCTTCTCAGCACAGGTACGGCATAGCGTAAACACCATTTTACTATTACAGTGTATGGGTAAGACAGGCATCCATAAATCTTGCGGGGGTAGAACACGGCATTTAATCAGTCCTTTGTATTTCTCAATATGCTGTTGATCAATTTGTTCTTGACTCATGATCACTGGATGACCTATCGGATAAGCCCTGTACTTGTTCACATACGGATAGAGAGAACAAATATCCACATATTTGATTTCTTGATCGTTGTCTACTTCATGATACAGTCGGACGGCATTCGTACGACCTCCGAACAAAGCTTCCCTGGGTTGTATCGGTTCTTGACCATGATAGAATCGTTCCACTCTTGTCTTATAGGTAGGATCCTTTTGACAACGCTGATCAAATTCACATTCCCACATGACCACAACAGGGTACCCCTGTTCTTTCAAAGACTCCAGTCGTTTATACGTATCGTGATAGGCCTGTTGCATGCTTCTCAAAGTATACGGATTGATGGTACTTCGGTTAGGAAAACAAGTGGGGCACCCATGGTACCAACATCCCATGAATTCATACACGGTGTTGGTCTCTTGACAATAGCCATCCACGTAATAAGGTCCAATTTTGACTTCGCCTTTGTTATTCAAGGCATGTCGAATATGTATCTCTTCGGTGACAGCCATCATTTGTAGCCAACGTATGCCTTTCATGGAATACCGGGTTTTATTGGGATACCCGGCATCCGAAATCACGGCTAAACTATGAGGTGGCATGGAATTTTTGCGCCAGGCTTTGTTACACACTTGAGCTAATGTGGTAGCTTCAGTAAATGGATCTATTTGATCACTTTCCAATAATTGTTGACGAAATTCTCCACACCCGCGTCTTAAAATGTCCACATCCGATTGACAGTATTTCTCCATTTCCTTTTGAAAATCAAATACGTCACCTTTTCTTTCATTGTACCAGGTTAAAAACTCTTCACGTCGCTCTGGTTTCATACTATCCGGTTTGTAAAAGTGTAGCGGTAAATAAGGTCCCACATAATCTTGATACGCCAAGGTGTTTGCATAGAATGGAAACCATCCTTTGGCTAACTCGGTCAGTCCAAATGTATTGGGAAAATAGGAGAGAGGCATACTCAGGAAACTGAGGGAGTCAATCATGCGTATTCCATGCACTCTCAATTGAATGATTTTACTACCATTCATAATCAACTGGGGTTTCGCCGTCCCCTGAGTAACCACATATCTAAGAATAAACTGAGCGTCATAGCCTTGAGCATTGTGGGCTATCACTGTCGATCCTCGATGGGTAGGGAGGAATAGCCAAGTACAGAATTGTTGTAACGTATTTTCACCACGGAATGTCATTTGTCTGGCTTCATTCACCTCTTCACAATACTCACATGGAGTTTTCACTGACTTACACATACAGTCACCACAAGCACGTTGAGCCACACAAAAATTAGGGATATGTTCTCCAGAATCAAAACGACATTCAAAATCAAAAAAGATGAATGGTACTTCTGGTTGTTTTCTATTGGGTGGTTCATACGTTGGAATGTAACAGTCATGATCTGGTCCTACTATGGCTTTACAACACCTACATTTCTTTGTCCCTGGGCAAACGTGACTCCGTTTCGTTTCAATCACCTTTTGTCCACATTTCTTACAATTCCATACGGATTCACAAATGGTTTTACGTTGTTTTCCCGTTTTTGTTTTATGATTGTCAAAACATGCCTGACTCTGGAATAGGCGACGGCAATCCGGACATCTTATAGATTGTCCTGCTGGGCACAGGGTGTGAGCATAACACTGACAAATATGGCTACACTGGTGTCCTTCACGGTGATCATAACTGACATCACACCATTCACAATAATAACTCCGCCCGAGAAATCCGGTAATGGATACAATACAGTCATAATGATTATCATGGTGAAAGATATGAATCACACGACTTTTTTCAGTCATAGCGGGTGGTTTGAATAACAATTCACTTCCATAATGTTGTGGATGGATTTTAATCACATAGCTGGGATAGATATAGTCCTGTAGTTTTTGGTATTCTTCTATACCACACGACTGATCCGATGAAATACCCACTTGCTTTAATAATGCTTCAGCTTCGTATTTTTGAAGATTTTTCTTAGACTGACGTATAAGACCCCATCGTTTTTTCCATTCCGGGGTTTGATTTTCATCCACTTTGCACCGTCCTACCACAATCGATCTAGCTAAACACATAGAGTCCTTACTATTGTCAATACACACAACACTTGTCTTTGACTTCCGCATACTGGATAAGTTTGGTGCTTTAAACGTTTTCTTTCCGGATCCCTGTGGCATAGCAATATGCGTAATTTCCATCTGTGCCGCCCCATCATGAATTTTAAATTGACGGTTACTCTGTGCCACACGTTCAATTTCATCCAATAATGTATCTCCACTAATACGAGATGCCCTATTAAACGGAACATGTATTCCAAAGTCCAAATCAGGATGTAGAATAGATACTCGAACTCGATCATTTGATCTCACTTCACATCTCTTGTAGAGTTGATCCATCATATCATTAAACAACCTGTTTGTAAATTCAAACGATTGATTATACGGCTGAAATGTCACATCATATACTTTGGATTGAGTCTTGAATTTTCTTGACTTTCTTTCCATGCGTGACTGTATGTCATAATAGTCGCGCACAGGCTCAACCTTACTTCGTTTAGTTGGAGGTTCATCCTCACCACTAGTACTGTCGGTATCTGACATGATTATGATCTTAAAACTTCTCCGCCGTTTTTTATAGTTCGGGTTCAAGGTCATAACGCGTGACACTCTATAAAAGACGTACGCTCCGTCCGTTTTTTATCATTTCAACATGAGCGATCCTAAAATGAACCAAGTTGAAGAGAACCGAGATCAAACTTTGATGTATTCATTAAAGAAGAAAATTAAAGAGCTTAACAACTTAGCGGATCAGCTCTGTGGACAGAAAAATGTAACATGGGATCATATCAAGTGTTATCGTTGTGGAAAGAAAGGACATTATTCTACAAGCTGTACGGAACCCTTCAACAATGAATGCTTTTATTGTCATGAACAAGGACATTTCATCGCAGACTGTCCTAAGAAACAAGGTGAACAGGTCGATCTACAGGACGCAGAACAGAGTAAGAAAAAACGTAAATACAAAAAGAATCCAACAAAAACTGTGAGTGACTTTGTGTAATCCAGACAATGTGTTGGACGATGTGTTGGACAATTGTGTATAAATTGGAGACTAAGTGAGTTGTATTGTGTTGTACTTTGTTGTACTTTATAAATGTTTTCAAAAATAAAATGATAGACAATGTAATATGCTTTTGTCTTTGCTTGAGATATAAAACGAATCTAACACATATGGTGGCCCTAATAAGGGCCGTTGGGTAATTCATTGCATTTCTGCAAGAAATAGGTATCGCCAATAGTTGGCTCTCAAATCCTCATCATAAAAGATGGCAAGGTCAGGGTATAAATTACCCATCTTGATATCCATCTTCACTTCTACACATGCATCTTGGAATTCAGACAAGTCTGGGTACAAATTACCCATCTTGACCACCCAAACATCTTCTTGTTCAGGTTCATCAGAAGAACTTTTCAAGCAGTTGCCCATGTTGAATCATGAAACATAAATGAGCTATGGAACATGAGAAAAACACTGACCTAGAACAGACCAATGAAATGCCAGTAAAATAGACCAATGAAATACCGTTAAAATGGACCAATGAAATACTGTTAAAATGGACCAATCAGAGTCCTTGTATCATATGAGAGTCAGTGACCTTGCCTTGATCTAATTTCATTCTGTATCAAGATGTCGCAACGCACGCTTAACATTATTAAGAGAAAGTATACAACCTTAGGGTTGTATATTGAACAACTGGAGATGCAGTTAGAAGAGTTGAGGTTGGAGGTGAAGACCCTAAGAGAGGGGAAACAGTTCGCGGAGGAGGTTGTGGTCAGCTCTGGGGAAGAGGACTGGGGGGATACCCCTCAAGAATCAACCCCAGAGAACTGGGAAGATGAACTGGTAGAGGTTCCGTCGAACCTCTACCAACCTACACCGGACCCGAAGGATGTCCAGAAATGGGACAAGTGGTGTCCTGCTTGTATGGGGAGATGCGGTCAACGCCATTAATCCCCATACAAGCACCAACGGTCCTTTTCAGGACCACCAACGGCCCTTTTCAGGGCCCCCCATACAATTCAGAAAGAATCACTCTCATATTGTCAATATTACTAGTATATTTACATTCCTATCTGATAACACCAAATACAAATAGACGGTGTGAGGTAAGTTAAACATTTCCTACACATATAAGTGATAGTATGATGTGTACAATTATTTTCAACAAATATAAGTGCTGTGATTTTACAAAGTATTTCCCCCACAAATATAAGTGTTAGTATGTGATGTACAATCATTTTCAACAAATGTCTGCAAATTGCTGTGATAGTATAATGTGTACAGTATTCAAATTGCTGTGATAGTATAATGTGTACAGTATTCAAATTGCTGTGATAGTATTAAGTGTACAGTCTGCAAAGTGCTGTGATAGTATTAAGTGTACAGTGTTCAAATTGCTGTGATTGTATAATGTGTACAAAGCATATCTACAATATAACCTTGACCTTGACGTGTCAAACACTTGTTAAAAAAACTTGAAGTGTCACACTTGTAAAAACTTGAAGTGTCACACGTATTCAAAAAAACTTCTCACAATTGACCTTGACCTAATAGAACACTGGCGCGTGCAGGCAAAAAGTATAAATACCCCCGGCGCAGACACTATTTTTTCATTATCTAGCATGGAGTCCTTCAACATGCCATACGATATATTGAGAGAAGCACTAGAATCATCTGAGTTGATAGACCCGAATGCGGGTATGCATTACAACCAGCCGAAGTACAACCAGCCAAAGTACGGTCAACTACAGTATAGGCAGCCACAGTACAGCCAATACAGTCAACCACTGTACAGCCAATACAGTCAACAGTCCATGGTAGATGTACAGCCTATGGTAGATGTACAGCCGATACAACCCATGGTAGATGTACAACCCACTATGACGAATACACAACCCATGGTAGATGTACAACCCACTATGACGAATACACAGCCTATACAACCTATGACGAATACACAGCCTATGGTAGATGTACAACCCACTATGACGAATACACAGCCTATGGTAGATGTACAACCCACTATGACGAATACACAGCCCTCTATGGCGAATACACAGCTTATGACGGATAAACAGTCTAATACAATTACAAAGCCTACAACGGGATTGTCTGTTCTACAAGGTATCAAGGAAGAAATGGTACAGATGAATCAAGTCATGCAAGAGATGGTCAGACTCATGAAAAATCAAGAAGTACGGTTTAAGCCACAAGAAATGATTGTACCTGTACAGTTTATGTATGATTCAAAGAAACGAAAACATGAGCATGAGAAAAAGAAACCGGAGCATGACAAAAAGAAACCGGAGATGACAGAAACGAAGAAACGAAAACATGATCTTGAGAAACAACCTCGGGGCAAGTATGGTAAAGAAATAAAGAAATGAAGATCCGACTAACAGTCACAACCAACGGTCCTTTTCAGGACCACCAACGGCCCTTTTCAGGGCCACCATGTCTTTTCGAAAGAAAATTCTCTCATTGTCTAAGTCTATACACACACACAAAATAATGGTACCAGAACATTCCGAAAATTCAATTCATACTATTTTGGGGTACAACATTGATTTCCAATTTGTCCCAATTTGTCACAATTTTGTTTACTTCTGGTACCGACCCCCTCTATATTCTATATGACCATGGTACCAGGGTACCGCCTATTACTACTATCCTGTCTATTTAGTAGTGGTTACCTATTGATTACAACGATGCTTAATTAAAATAATCATAGGATAATAGCATTGACAATTGACGTTTAGCTAACAATGGTTCCCATGCCAAGTTTCATGACAATGATGACATCAATGTGTTGTTGTTGTGACTTGACATTCACTTACTTAAATTTAAAAGCAATTACATTGGTTTAGGCTTCAGAATAACAATCGGTCATATTAAAACACAGTGCATCCAATTCCATTCATAATTACACATGTATTAAACCAGAGGTGTTTTTCAAACGCATATATGCCCGCTAAACGCCAACTGGACAGTAATTTCAGATTTTTAATCAGTCAAGGGCTTGACCTCGAAGTCAGTTAGGGTCATCTTGAAATGATCAACCTCACTTCCTATTCTGAGGACCATAGGCAAAATTACTCACTAGTTATTGGCAAACAAAGTTTTCGCGTTGAATGTCACTGTGACCGAAGAACGTAGGTCAGATTTGTTGTAGGTCAACGTGACCTTAGCCTTTGACCTACTGACCTCGAAATCAAAAGGAGTCACTTACATGTGATGACCAACATCTCAACCCTTCTTCGAAGCATGAGAGCATATTAATGAATAAAATATTTTCATTGATATTTCAGTTAAATAAAAGAAATTCCCACTTGAAAATGGCCGCCATTTTGAAAAATCAAAATGGCTAACGTGCTTTTGGGGAAAATGACACATTGAACTACATATGTGCCAATTTGGTGCTTGTATCACCAACTGAAGATTTTGAAATATTTTTTACATGATCTGCCAAGCTATTTTGTCAGTTATTTACCGTAATGTTGTAGCAATAATCAATTATTAAACCGAATATAGGGAGATAACTCGTGAAGTGAACAATTGCGCCAAATTATTTTATAGCTCTTCAATGCATGAGAGAAAAAAGTCCGGGCACTAATGTGTGCATATATACAGGAGTTAGTTACCTTTAAGTTTAAACCCTAAGTGTGGCCTTGACATTTGAGGTAGGGACTTGGATATTGCACGTTGTCTTGATGTACTGAACATCTTCGTCTTTTTTATGACTGTCCTCTCATGCATGTCAAAGTTACAATCAGGACATGGAAAATGACGAATACATGACAGACTGAGTGTGATTTGTATATGGCCAACTTAAGGGCCTTTACTGTCAGACCAGGTTCTAAAAACCCAGGATCAACGCTACGCTTGGTAACTGATACGCATTTAGAATTACAGCTCATGTTAATAAAATCCTAGTTGCTTATAAAAGAGAAACCTATACCATAGTCACACGCCGCAATCAAGAGTATTAAGGTATTACTGACAAGTCCAAGAAATTAGTTAATATTCACCTTTCAGCTTTAATGTAATGCTTATCACTCCGACGTTAACCAGCAGACAGACTAAAATGTTGAGAGCGCACGGTTTTGTATCAGAATGAATTTGATTGGCTAGTTAAAGGACTGGTATAAAAAAACGACTCATTGAAATATTGCGGTCGTCTCCACAAAACAAGATGATGTAATGCAACGAACACAAATTGGTAATTTTATGAAGGCTGATTTCATTATAACTGCAAATGTTGCTTATTTTCTTCGCCATATGCATGATTGTGTCAAATTTTAACTTATAGAATGATCTGAAAAAGGTAATACCTCATGTTAAAAAGCCCCGATCTGTGGTGGTGTAGCTGTGATTTCTGGAAGGTGATCACTAGCCCTTTACCTTTGTGAATTCTAATATTCCCATCCAGTACCTAATTTTACATTTGAGGAAGCTGTCCAGCTAGCTTGGGAAGGTCAATGGTTCTGTTGAGGTGTATACTTGGTGACTTCCTCCACTGTTAAAGTTGGGAAGTTCACCAAATGATCCTGTCTGTGGGTGCTACATTAAACTCTAGAGAAGGATACATCATGCTTATGCAAATTATTTGAAATTAAAGTATGATAGTCATTGGATTAATATACCAGTGATATATATGTATAGTCTGTTTGTTTTAGGTCTGGGACATTGCTGAGGAGAACAATCTCAAGGTACACACTGATGGTGCTCGAATATTAAACTCAGCTGCCGCTCTGAATGTACCTGTATCAGAAATCATGAAATACAGTCACAGTGTAAACATGTGTTTCTCAAAGGTTGGTTTCTATGGTGATCAGATTATTTTGCATGCTAGTTATTGTTAGTGTTTGCACCATTTTATTAATTTAACATAATTATATTTTTTCTTACCTAAGCGATTGATGGTGAAATATAAAGCCAGTGGTATTTACATATTAGAAGACAGTGTGCAAAAAAATCTGACAAGAGTATTTACCTGAAAAGGGTTTGAGCTAGGTTCGCACCCCATTTGCTCAGTGAGGACCATAAGAGTCAACACATTAAATGTGCTCTAGGAAAACTACAAAGGGTGTGACAGATTCTTACCAACTTGCTAACCGGTCATGAAGCATGGGTGCATATATTGAGCCTCAAAGAAGTACTGATAATAAGCAATCGAAGCGAAAACGTTAAAGCGCCCCTGTGTACCCAATAGAAACCCAAGTCATTCAATTCTAGTGGATTAGTTGTTCAAGTAACATGTACATCTGGTCACACAGTCACTGATCGATTCTACATTAACTCTTCACTAAAGAAAGTAAAAGAATTTTACATATAAAACGTCCATGCAAAGGATGATGAGGGGTCCATCTTATACACAACAACGCATTCTCTCAACGCATTGTCACTAGTTAGACATTGTTAAGTATTTTCTGGCCCCTGAAAAGTTGTTTGTTGTAAATCATCCGCCTTATTCCATTGACCTTGTCTCTGTTATTTTTTTTTTGCTATTAGGCGTAAGAATATGTATTCTGGAAAGAAATAAAAGTCCAAGAATAATATTGGCAGTGCAATTTACCAGTATCTTCAACATATACTGGAAGAAGACTATTTATCTGCTTTTAGAGATTGGATAAAAAAGTTACACTTAAGTGTTTCGGATAGTTAGATGGTTTGTCGTAAAAATAGTTTTAATAAGACGTAGCGTTTAAGAAATCTGAACCCAATGACAGAACTTTTTGCAGGACCCTCGTAAAACAGCTTACAGTGATCCGTCCCAAAAATCAGTTATACTTTCACACCAGCATTCTGTCATTGTAATTGTATATTATAACTTAATCTTGTACAGGGATTAGCTGCACCAGTTGGTTCCATTATTGCTGGTAATAAGGAATTCATTAACATGTAAGTCAGTTATCACTGTATATTATATCTCAAGTGATGTGTTCTCACAAACTCTCATGTATTATTATATGTAATTTGATTTGAGCATTTGATTTTAAAGGAAGACTGATGTTGTCAAACTTCTAATAGTACACACTGCTATTAGTAGTAACACTTTGTTTCATATTTAAATTGTTATGAGATATAAGTGAACAATATGCGACTTTAGTTGATAAATAAAGCTGAAGTTTACTTCAATGTATATCACATTGTAAGTTATGTTACTTAATTAACAATACATGATGGAGATTTTGTCTTGCCCAAACATTTGGGAAGTGACATGATATGCAAACTGCTGTAAATATGTGAAATGGATTAATTATCAACTTACAAAATATTTGTCACCCTAAACTAGAGCTCTTTGATTGTGTACTCAGTGTTTTAACTATGCTATCACATTGATGTATTTATCAAATGCAAAAGTGATGTATCTGCTTGATTTCAGTACTTTTGACATTATTTCGATCTGGTTTAATTATTAACGTTAAAATTCTCAGCATGCTCATACTGTTCAATGTTTTATACATAATTCGTACGACTTTTGATGTGTTGTTTCTGTCTGTTGATATAAGAATCAAAAGCTAGCCTAACTTTTTAACAATTATTTTCTCTGTAAAAAGGTGTTTGAGATTACGTAAGCCACTTGGAGGAGGATTAAGACAAGTTGGGGTACTGGCTGCTGCTGCTATATATTCCCTGGATCATATTGTACCAAGACTTGGTGTTGACAATGAAAGAGCTAGTGCCATAGGCAAAGGTATGCAAACTCTTCTATGGCGCAAGGTACACACGATTTATACATCTGTTTTAAGCTGTACTGTTTGGAGATTTAAACATTAGCTTTGAACTGATTGGTTGAATATTTTTAGAACAGTCTTGGTATTGACCAATAGATGGAATGACTAGAGCCAAGTTATATGATATTATTCATAACTTTTAGTCTGGAAGTCAACATTGAAAATATCTTCTTTGTAGCATCTGTTTGGACTTCAATTAATCAATTAATTTTACTGTTATAAAGGGATCTATTCTCTACAATAAATTGATAATACATGTATACTGGTGCTTCCTCATCAAATATTCCTTGATGTGCAATGTGCATTTTGCTAGCATCATGAAGTCGTTAAACCACCGTATGTCTGCTTTAGCCAGCCTTAACATTTAGTAAAACAACAATGTTCTTTGTACGTCTGTCTTTCCTTTGAGGTCTTCGTTCTGTATTGTGTTTGGAACTATTATAATTGTGTTACCATTTTTATGCCCCGTTATGGGCTTATTGCTTTCAACATGTCATTTGGTTGTTATCAGATACTAGATAATGATGTGGTCTACTGTCACCTGACTTGGTTGTTGGAAGGTTGGTCATTACATGTAGATGGTTTTGAAGTTCAGTAAGTCAAAGGCCAAGGTCTTAAATATATCCAGTTGACATTTAGGGGGCATCTATATTTGACAAACACATGTTGTTTATTCACATGTTGTTTATTGTAGCTGTGAAGGATGTTGGTAGTGATGCTGTACATGTACCTGTAGATGGAGTTGGAACAAACATCGTCATGTTAGAAATGAAGAAACCTGGACTAACTGCTGCAGACTTCAGTAATAGACTTATGCAGGTGCTTTTCTCTTTTATTTATTCAACTGTTCTTTATATTAAAGTGAATGAACCGAAGATATGGAAATAACAATTATTTTTTATAATTGCTAGCCCGCCCGGTTAGTTCAGTGGTTAGAGTGTTGGTCTCCTGAGCAAGAGGTTGTAAGTTTGAACCCCGGTCGTGGCTCACATTGTCCGTGTCAAATTTGACTGAAGATATTACATCCTATGTTAAATTGTCCTCCACCTCTGAATTATGTGGGGTAGCTTGGATACTAAGTAGCTTGCGGATAGAATTTGGTTAGAATTAGTTAAGGCATAAATGAAGTCCAGGTAAGCTGGTTAAGATATGACGGAAATAATGTTACAAATGGCGTTAAATCCGGAGAGATAGATATATTCTCAATTGCAATATTTTCTTATGTTTGTTGATTTGAAATGTAAATTTAAAGGAAATGATAAAAAATATTGATTGATTTTGTTATCCAAATAATCTAGATTACACCTGAGGAGGAGAAAAGTCTGGGTGAACGTATCACTATTAGATCTGTGGCTATCTTTCCACATGTGACAAGAATTGTTACACATAATGACCTTGACCAGAACATGGTTGACCTTGCTACAAAGAAACTGCTGTATGTTGTTAATGAGTATGGAGAATAAGCATGTATTAAAGTTTGTCGGAAAAAATTCTGCAGACTTTATGTGTGTGTTACTTTTGTTTTTATGTGATTAGTTTTCCTTTTATTGACTTTATAAATTCTTGTGTTTTCTGCAATTACATTTTTTTTCCTACTCAAATGTGTGGTTCCATTGATTTTACTCAATATTTATATAAGCAGATGATTTAAAGCTTCAATTTACCCAGTGGTATTTCTACTGCATTATAATTTTACACTTCAGTATTATATAAAATCATTTCTCATCCAATTCAATTAAAATTATATTTCATGAATATGTCTTTATTTCCAAAATATTCTGTTTATGCATTATTTGATTGTCAAAATATCAACATTAGTTTGTAAGATTACAACAGTAGTATTTGTTTGTTAAATCATTTCGTGGTTAAAACGTTTCAATATTATTTTGTTGTGAAAGTGTTATGTTTGTATGAGAGTATTGTTTGATTTTACAATGTCAGCATTGTTGTTAAGATATATCAGTATTATTTGCTTCAAGATTTGTCTGGACTATGTTGTTGTTGAAGTTGTTATTATTTTTATAAGTCTAAGTACAAGTATTACTTATTTAAGTTCTGATGTTCCTGTCATCATTATCTAGGTGTTCGAGTTCTGCCTGTTGTTTGTTTTATCTTTATTAAAGACTTTATCAATGATGATTCAAGCCTATTTAGTTGTTCAATTTTTCTGCAATTGTTGGTTAAACAATTAATTACTGATTGTACTACCACTATTGGTTGTTAAAAAGTACATGTATCTGCTTTTAAATTGACTTTGGTTGAGTACGTCAGCATTATTACAATAAGATATAGCCCATCCTGTTTAATATTGTATTGAATTATATTACTATGAACATTGCATTAGTATGTATTTTTGTTATAAATATATTAATATCTTATGTTTTCGAGAAGGGATTGGTTATTACACAATGGAAGGAGATTGTATGCATTATTTTTGTTACCTGTATGATTATGAATATCCAAGGTATTTGATGTTAGCTTACCTGCGCATGAAGGCGAGCTGTAGTATTCACCCTGTCTATCGTTATATATCAATAATTATGTGTTGTGTGTTATTAACAATTGATTCAAATTACATCTCTTATGAAACTACATGTATTCGATCAAACTTACGGAATGATCCCTTAATATTCGTCTACAAAGATATTTTTACTTTTTTACTTAGGCCACTGACCCTCGGAATTTATGACCATGGTTAACCATGCTTACCATTACTGACCATGGTTAACCCATGGTTGAGACAGATCAACAATGCTTTTGAACAGGGTCCAATCATGGTATATCAATGATTATGGCTGGACATGATGTACAAACCATGGTTCACCATATGTTTCATTGTTGACCATGATTGGGTCAGATGAACATTGCTTTTGACCTTGGTCCAAGCATGGTTATTTCAGATGAATGATCAAAAGGTACGGCTAACCATGCTTTGCATTGCTGATGGTTTACCTTGGAGGTACCGACACGTCACGTGTCTTCCGCAAGACACATCCACACCTACTGGTGAACATTTCTACTAAGTGCTTTAAATATGTAACCTCTAAGTGTGACCTTGGCATTGCAGCTACACCCATAGGTGTTGCGCGCGACACATCGTCTAATGGTGATTACTGATTACCATTTTGGTAACACATTTCCAAATTCCCCATGAATGACAAAGTAACAGAGCGAACACGACATAATGGCCCAAATTAATTCGAAACTTCAAGCGTGACATTGACCCTGGAACTATACTGTTCAATGAACCCCATATGATAAATGTTGCAGTTGCCGGAAAGCATTTATATATACCTAAAAATGTCAATTACCATATTTCCCCATATTTTGTTTCAAATGCATTTTTTATTTATTTAAAGTTAAATATAAAATAGTATATAATCTGACATGTTTGCAATAGTCAAGCCTTAATGTTATGTAATAATTGTTATTGACGTATCCTCATGATGTGGATGAAAACTCAAATACTTCTTTTCTGAAAAGGGAGGAAGCGACATGAAAGAACACAGCTAGCGATAAATCATCCGGAATAGACTGTATTTTAAACGAGTACATTAAGGAAACTAAAGGCATAATGGTAGCACCCATTCGTGAACTGTTTAATGAAATAACCGGTACTTCCCCAAGGACATGGTCGAAGGGGGTAATTGTTCCTAGTATACTAAACACATATCCAAATGATAATCCACGTAATTTTCGGGGTATCACCTTGAACTGCTGTTTTGGGGAGATATTTACGTATGTCATCAATGAATCAATGGAACCCTGTGTCGAAGTAAATATTGTATTATGTGAAGCGCAGTTGGGTTTCCACTCAAACCGTGGTTCAAAATAATACGTTATTTGTATAATGAACTTTGATTCTGCGGTACAAAACTGTACGACGGACTTCCATTTTAGGATATAATGTGAAGTCTATATTGACTTAAGACGGCAACATACCCCTAGATTTAGTTCGTCAGACCTTGTCCATTTCAAAACACAAACATCATTCTACATATTTGTATTATACGTCACGAGATTTTTATAAAATTAGTGAAAATAAAACTAACGCGAATAAAACCAGTTCTACAGCAACAAGAATTCGTCGTTCTTTTATAATTCCCTGTAGCATTCCTAGGGTAATTCCAATATATATAGTTTGTCGTAATGCTTGCAGACTTCTCCTATATGTTTTATTGACACAAAATAACAATCCTAATCTATAATGCTAGAAATGACCTTATGTAAATATAATAATACTGATGGGATTCGATCGTGTATTTAAGTGTATGATTAACAATTATGACGCAATATAGAATTTCTTGAAATATATCTCACGTTAGTGGAAGCCATTGCAGAGATGTAAATAATACATTATTACATCTTTCAAATACGAAGAATATAATAACAACGTTTAGTTCTTCATGTATACCCAAAACGCTGTCAGGAAATAACACGAGTAAGCGTGTTTGTCAAAATGTTTTTCTCCCATGCAATTGACCACACCACTAAAAATAAGTCTTCATGTAATCAAATCGAGTGTGGCTAACTTAGTTTACTTATTTAATGATTAATTTATTTATTTAGATTGGCAAATACAATGGGAAACAAATTGGGACAGCCTTCTCAGTAATTGCTCGCTGAGATTCCATCTACTTCTTTCGTCTTAATTACAGATTGAAAGGAAAATAATAACGAAGCCGGGCACTGAATTAACTATGTTTTTTATAATGCTTGATGTATGTTGGTGAAAGCAAGTCGGAAGAGGCAACTAAATGACTTAGATACATCAGAAGATGCACATATAAATTATCGGATTTGCATAATTAAATTTCTCACTATCGGGGTTTTAAAACACCATTTCTAAAGATTTCCGAAATATTCTTCATAATCACGTGGATATTTGGGTAGGGGAAGAAATCAAGCGAAGTTATAACGGAATTTATAGTTTGAAATGCAGTATTCATTTTATCATAGGAACTTTGTATAAGGAAAGGCCATCTAAAACACGCCGAGGATGGGTGGGTCTGAAACAGGACAATATTTGAAATGCCATGTGTGTACATTATCACACGTAGTCTTGCTCGAATGTTTACTTACTGTTTTAAGATCACTGGTCCATATAGAATGAACATTAGAATACTTGATCTTACATTTAATGGCAACACTTGTTGGCGTTCTTTATAGAGGACGAACACCATGCCATCCCAGTTTTTGACTAGCAATAACAAAATTGTACTCTAAGTATTTTACCCAATCTTTCCTTATTTTAAAAGCGTAATAAAATACATGGCTATCTTTCTAATTGCTTGACATAGACAATGGAATTCTCTAGTAATACTGTTTGATACACTGACAACGGATATCATTATAATGTGGATATACTCAATTAAAGTGAAATTCGTCCTCTACAAGAGACACACAATAAAACACTGTTCACTGTATTTGATTAGTATTTTTATCATTATTAGACTACCGAATGCGGGCGTCAAACGGTAAATACATGATTTTCATTTAATCCTCATTGCAAGAAAAATCTTCTGCATTTCTATCAGCTTGTACTCAGTAAATCGACTCTATCTCATATAGGCCGCACTGGAAACTAAACCACTGATGAAGCCTTAGTGCAGAATTCTAGCGTAAGTGGTTAGTGTGTATTAAAGCCTTGGAAAACCAGGTTTTGTGGCGTTGCTGCGTTTCTTGTTTTACTATGAGATTTAACGTCGTGTTTTTGGGAGACATTTTTAGCTTTCTTGATAGAAGCAGATTCCAGACGTACACCTGGGTTGATCTATTTATCTTACCTAAACGAGCTGTACGTACACCTGGGTTGAACTATTTATCTTACCTAAACGAGCTGTACGTACACCTGGGTTGAACTATTTATCTTACCTAAACGAGCTGTACGTACACCTGGGTTGAACTATTTATCTTACCTAAACCAGCTGTACAGCCTCTTCCTCAAATAGTTTATCACGATTCAAACTCATTCATTGAGGCTCAAGTGATTCTTAAATAGAGACCTTAAACCTCTAGACCACCCAGGCCACATATTTAAAGACTCTTTAAATATGTGGCCTGGGTGGTCTAGAGGTTTAAGATTGCGGCATGCTTGTTTCTTATTCAATTTAGTCAGGTTATTATTGGAATATTGGGTGGAGCTTACAAAAACGATCATTTGATTGGTTGATTGGTGTAATGCTGAATTATAATTTGTGTCAATTGTGATCCTAATCGATGTTTGTGAGAATTTTACACTTTGTGCGATTGAGTATCAAATGTCAACGCGTTCTTATAATTATCAGCGGCTATGTTTGATACAAAGATGCAAAATTAAATCATACCAGCGTCTGAACACAGAGATAATTAACAAAAAAACAAGTATCTGCCAATTTATATCAATAAAGATGCGAAATAAGAAAAAGCGATCTTGTTTGACGATTTTATTAGCATGTCTTAGTAATACCGGCGAAACACGCAACATATGTGTATACATAGTATAACATACATGCATTACCGCAAAGGTCACATTTTACGTTTTTCATCACTATACTGCGTCTGAAATACGTCCAGACAGACGATTTTTTCTTACGATAGTATAACTTATTAAACTTTTTGTATAAAAAATTATGTTTACTTGCGAAACAATATCAAATTTTGAGGAAGTCCCAGACCAAGCAAGTTTACTCGTAGATCTATATCCAAAAATCGCTTCTCAATTAGTTAATTACACAATCAACAATATACGTGTCAGTGTGTATAATGGTCCCAGGTCAGTGTCAATGAATTGTTAATTGGCTCAACTGTCGTATTTTTCGCACCTTTGTTGACTAATTTATTGACAAATATCTCGCGCGTATTGACTGAAAATTTCGATTTTTCTATAATTTATTATTATATTTTACTTGCTTCTTTCTATTTTTTTCGGTTAATCGATTAATGATTTGATAACCGGTTAATCGGACAAACGAACGGTTAATCGATTAATCGATTAACCGTTTACATCCCTATTAAAGAGTAATAATGGGAAAAAATCATAATATGAATACATGTACATATAAGGTCATCCTGTCGTGACCTACATCGCTACAATGACATGGAATAATTGTTGTAAACTATTCAGTTGTCAGTACAATACTTTATTAGTTGCCTTCTAAAAATGAAGTAATCGCGAACTTGATTCGTTTAACAATATTTTGTGAATAATAAAATACAATGTAATTGGGCAATTGATGAAGAAAAAAATAAAAAGCCAAGTTGTTTAATATTGCTACTTTTTATTCACTTTTATACATCCGTATAACACATAATAGAGTGGAAATACGCTGACATTAAAATTTGGGCGAAATAAAATTAATAAAACGTTGTCAAAATAATTTTCAACATCTTGCAAAGTTCTAAATGCAATACGACTTTAAAATGCCTAGGTTTTGTTAACCAAATATTCATCAAGCAACACATCAGACAAGTCAATTACGTCTGTCTTCGAACAGATGCACATGGACCGAGCATTTAAACCTTTTTGTTGGACTGTAACTAGAATCATTAAGTACTTGACATTGTTTCGTGGTATCAAATTCAAGATACTATCTTCCCACTTTTGATCTGATATTGTAACTCCACAAGAATGAAATCAAACTATTTAATTCTTAAGTCTTATTCCGTCAAATGTCAAATGGCTACCACCCGAATGTCTACTATGTAGATGTATTGGTCGATCGATACGAAGGTAAGGGAAGGGACATATATTGGTCACGTGCTTGTGAAGATGTTGCTATATTCTCGAATTAAAGGCACATTAATGACATCGTATGAAAAAAGATGATTTAAGTTTTATAACCAGAGCAGACTCTAGGAAAATATCAAAAATATTTTTATGAAGAAATCTAAATCAGTATTAGAGCGGTATAAGGCAACACAGGGTAAATTTAGATTAAAAAATATTTGTACAGAATATGAAAATGTTTCTAAACATTTACAAAATTATGAAACAACAAAAAAGCGGACGAAAGTGTACTACATTGTGTATATTAAAGTCCTATTTACGCTTAATGTATCATTTATTGGACCCATAAATGTAGCAATCCTAACAGTGGTGGTCACACTGTCTCGAATATAAGTGACATAAGAATTGAAACGTGAACACGAATAGACACAGACACATTTTTACATATGGTATTTCCAACCAAAGAAATAAGCTTGATTAAAATTCTGCTGGCACGCGATGAGTTGATCAAACGAGTCTTCAAAGTCGGATAGGATTTGTGACAAGGAACGAGCGTTTTTATCATCAACGTTTAAACAACGATCTTGCGATGTGAGTTCGTAAATGAAAACACGTTTAGTTATTCCTTGCTTTAAAGAACTTGTTTCTGCAAAAGGAAACCGAAAACGGATTCGAAATTGTCCGTCAATCGCAAAATCGTAAAACGACGAGATAAAAAAGATTTATTAAATGAAACTTATATGCGAGACAGTTGTGAGCTAAACTGGTTCCCGTTCTGAATTGCAGCGCACCAAAGTCTATTTACAGACAGATAACAAGGACTAGTTAAGTTGCGAGCCAAGCACGGATTAGTTCCCTTTCATCAACGAGCAGACTGTTCTAGAACGAAGACATATATTTTTAGAATGTAGGTCATTGTGTAGTTGTTGGTAAAGTTAAAGCACCATGAGGCGCGATTTTTTGGTAAATTGTCCAAAAGATAGAAACTTTAAGCGTAAACATGTGAGATAGAACACATTCTAAACGTGAAAGTTGAACAATATACATATAAAACATAACACTATCAGCCATATCACTTGTCATTAATGTTAAACAACTGCTTCTGAGCATCATCCGATTTGTCGGAATGTTCATCATTGACATTATTGTGTTTAAATCCATCACTGTCAAGCAATTGGGGCCACTGAAATGGCATCACTATTTTAAAGCAGCATCTCTAAGCAGCGAATTAGGATACGTGATTACATAAAATATATTTAGTTACAAAAACGAGTATTTTATACAACTCTTTTGCTCTGAGTTAAAATTTTGCTCCACACCTGTTACATTTCTTTTCTTTCATCAGCAGACAACATAGAATTCCGAGAGGGAAAAACAAGATGGCTAGAATTATTCCAATCATTGTAAAACTATCTTCTATTGTTCCAGCCTGAAATAAAAAAAAGAAATATTAAAAAGCGGTTGAAAACTGCCCTTACTTACATAAGTTATTTACTCGTACATATTGAAATTATACATACATACGCGCACGCACGCACGCGCACACACCCACACACACACAGTCTAACCAGTGTCACCTGTCAATGAAGACCAACTTTGGGAAAGACATAACATGGCCTTGGAGGTATTCGGAGGTCATTTTGTTCTAAATAATCAATGATCTTTTTTTAAAACAATGACCTTTATTTACAAGTAGACCTTTATACGGAGTTGAGCGCTAACACAGGTTTGACTGACGTTCAATTGTTGAGAAACGTGGATACTATCGATATATAAAACATGCGACGTATCAGTATCCATATCAAGATGTATATATGTACACCACACAATCGGACGGGTTTCCGGAATCCGGTTAAGGCGGATACACAGAGAGAGTAAGAGAGAGATAATTAGTTAACGAACCATTAATCTATACATGGAATATATTTGTCTTAACTAGACAATACTTATATCCTTCTAATCTGCAATAATCTGTATATTAGATCCTATATCTAAGATATACTGTTTAAGTGTTACTGTATCTGTCCTAAGTGGCCGCCTTGAGTTGTCAAATGATTAAACATGTTATCATACCACGATCATATTCTGTAAGTATAATGTCTATAGCTGCCAATTTATCGCAAGCAGTTATTAACAGAACAGTGCAGAACAAAAACTTTATTTAGACATGAGCATGCATACATGAGCATTACAGCTCATCGTCATAACATATAAATACATGTATGTATATACATGTATATATAATTATATAAGTATACATAAACTGGTGAAAGAAATAAAATAGGTCGTTTTGTTTCGAACTCTAATCAAGATTTAATGTTAATAAGCCGATAATTGAACTAAAATGAAGTCAGAATGCATTAAAATAAAAGCATGTATAATTAATCACCTGTAGAATTAGATAAAGTGATAAAACAATGTAACAAGCATTAACTAACTTAGTTATGTCAAATAGTAATATTATAATTAGTATTTTTAAATTCAAGTTTTATCAACATATAATGTTTTTGACCATATTTATACCATTATTAGTAATACCATTATAAGAAATACAATTATTAGTGATACAATTATAAGGAATACAATTATTAGTATTACCATTATTAATTATACCATTATAAGAAATACAATTATTAATAATACAATTATTAATAATACAATTATTAGTAATACCATTATTAGTAAAACAATTATTAGTAATACCATTATTAGTTATACCATTATAAGAAATACAATTATTAGTAATACAATTATTAATAATACAATTATTAATAAAACCATTATTAGTAAAACCATTATTATAGTAATACCATTATTAGTTATACCATTATAAGAAATACAATTATTAGTAATACAAATATTAGTAATACCATTTGTAGTAATACCAGTTTTAGTTATGGTGTGATCCAAAATAACGGTTGTCAGAAAACACCAGTGTATTACATTTATTGCATAATCGGTGAATATATTCAGAACAAGAATAATACAATAGGAATTTAACAAAGCCTGAACATCGTAATGTATTATGACAAGACGGATTTTATGTAGATTAATTGTGGCCAGGAAATGCTAATGCTGATTGCCATATTAATAAATTGTCACGTGACCGGAAGTTAGAAATAAATTTCAACATTGTCATTTTCAAACAGTACACGTATTTATAGACGGTAAAATCATAGGCATTCGATTCCGTGATTTTTATTCGTTTACAGACGTTATTTTTCAATTTAACTCATGAAACAACGCAAAATCTTTCGAAAGAAATATACAAAATTTAAGCGTGGGTCGCGGCTTTCCTTCTAAAAACTGTCGAAACGTTTAAAGTAGGGGCACACTACAACGAAAGCAAGGTTCCCGGAATGCACGTGCGGATTAGAAAGAAAGCCGGGACCCACGCTTATTTTCGTCACTTCCGGCAATCGAAAAATGGCGAGTGCACTACCTTGGTGTTTTTTATTAACCTAATAAGGGAAAACTTCGTGTTTTTATACACTTAATAAGGGAAAACATTGAAGATTTTTTTTCGATAGATTTGCGTTGTTTGATGAGTTAAATTGAAAAATAATGCCCGTAAACGTATAAAATTCACAGAATCGAGTGCCTATGGGTAAAATAATAGATTTTATACGTGATATAGCCAAGGCCACGTTCGACTATGAATACTATTTAACGATAAAGCAATTAAGATTGACCGGATTCCTAGATACAAGTACAATATTACATTAATTCTCCTGATGGGAACAGTATGGATTATAGATGTCGGTAAAAGCAGCTTTATAATCATCCAACTTCCTCCGCAGAATTGCCTGATAACATTTAGATATTGGATACATCCGAGTAATACTAAATACTAATACTAATGATAATTATATTAGCGGGAAGAAATCAGGCAATACAAGATGCATGCACGAAGTTACAGCTGTTACATTATCAAATGGCAATATGACTGCTGCGATGAACCAGGTTTTTTGTTACAAAATCAAACCTCATCAGTAACCATGGGTTCGTTTATAGTCTTGTTGAAGCCATTAAGTGGTTTGTTGTTAACCCGACAAGTAGGGAACCATACTTTTATCATAGCCAATGGTTCCAACCTAATCAAGTCTGTTGATCATATCAGAGAGGCAAATATAAGCTTTCTGTGTTTTTCATGTTTTTAGAGCAGAGATTCGGCCGAACGCTAAATCCGATCAATATTATGTTGTGATGTAAAATAATCGCCCAGTCACGTGTTGGCAAAGAATGTACTTTCTGTTGGAGATTTATTGACAAAGAAATCTATGGTATGGATAAGAATTCAGTAAAACATAATAATGACCAGGGGAGAGGGGTGGCAAGTAAACCATTAGAAAAATCACGATAGATGACGGCGGGTTTTCAATGCTAATACAGCATGATCCTGCTTCTTAATGTGACATCATGTCTGTGGTTGTATGATAGTGACTTTTTCTTCTTTTATATATTAAACACGTCATAAATGCTCTTTGTCTTCTAATTAATATCAGATAATGGCAGAATGTTAGTACGCAAATAAATCAGAGATTAGTCATAATAAAGAGTTCACACTAGGAACTTCACATCAGACAATCAACTTCTGTGATGTATATGAGCTCTAAATTCACGGAATGCCATTTATCCTAAATGAATACAAAACATCTTTCGTAAGATCTAAATTACTGTCAACAAGTACTGATATACAAAGCTACTATTTCATAGAAAACAAATTGCTGTGTAATATATATCTATTCTATCTGTAATAAGACAATTTTAGTTTTCTTCTGAAGAGAAAAAAAGATCTGTGTCACGTGATGCACGATTTGAGAGGTTAAGAAGCAGGTAGGTCAAGGTAACAGAACTTGTTGTAGTCTACAGAATCTGGCAAAGTACCAGGCAAATTTATGAGTTTAACATAAACCAGACCAGAAACCGCGGTTTTCTGTTCATAAATATTTTCTCGCTGTCCTACAATAATTGCCAGGTTGAGTGATTTTGTATTTTACTTAATTATCCACAGCAAACATCTAATACGAAAACATTCACCTTGCATATCACGTTTGACACCCCCCCCCCCCCAAATAGTAATGAAATGTAAATTGAAATTTTCATTAAATCATTTCTATACCTCATTTGCCCACGTATACAAAGCAAATGCAATGTTTACACGTCAATGCAATTTTAGATACAAAAAATGTAAGGCCAAACCGATGAAATAGTGATGTAAATTATACGAGAGAATGTTATCACATCACTCGCTATTCGATTAAAAGTGTCTGTGTCAGATTTCATTTCCGCTTTCGATGACACTCAGATATTACAATATTTGATTTCAAACCTTAAACTGCTTCGTGAGAACAGAAACAGACGCTGTGATTAATGACAAGACTTGTAATAAAAACTTGCGGTAATCTTTTGACAAGCTATTTAACGTGACACAAAAGGCTTAATGCATAATCATCAAATGAAACTTCTGCAGTTAAAATGGGATTATTGAAATAAAATAATAACCATGAAAAAACTTATTATGAAAAGAATAGGCTGGTGTCGACCTCATTGAAATGTGAAGATCACTTTAATGTTTAAACTATCACTTCTTAAATACCTCGTATATAAAAATCATATGACAGACTTTTCTTCATTTTCCTAATTAAAGTTTGCTTTGATTATGATGTTAGGAGAAGATGTTATGGAAGACTGGGGGGACTTTGTCGCCGCCCTATGCGCCAGAATGATGCGCGACGGACAGTAAGTAAGTAGTTCAAGGCACTTAATTCTATAATAAATATTTCATTAATATCTCGGGCATTAATCAGATCATTCATAATTATCCAGTATAAATTAAGGCATCAGTTTGTTCTACCAGTTTCTAGGTACGTACCTAAGGGTAGGCATATTTAATGTAATGAATTGTGACATTCAATTCCTCCACTTCTATCGTACTATTTGCTTGATAGAACAGTTTTAGTAACTATAAAACGTCACAAATATTTGTGTTATATTTGATGACAGAATATACAGAAAGTTAAAATTACCCCGCATGTTGGACATCCCCCAGCCACGACTGTTGTAGGCTGCGTGGTAACCACTTGTGTTGGCTGTTGAGCAGACATCTTTTCCTACTTTAACAAAACTGAAAAATGCAAAAGAATAAAACTCATTTATGAAAAAAGAAGACATTCATAAAAGGAAAACATGTAAATCTTAATTATTTTCTTACAAATGCTTATTAAGCCGGTTATCATTATAATTCTCTCATCAGCCTCTGGCACCATCTCTTCATTTTCATTCAGAGTTTACACTGAGGTATCTTGTATTGATTGGTTCACAGTAGTTATATAACTGATCTCGGTGTTTCCAGTACTTTTCTAGTCTCCTACTTATATTGTAGCCGCGGCTTTGGCCCCGGGGCTAGTGCGCTGGATTTGTAAGTCCACATGCATTTTTAACACAGCAGTACATCATCGCATTAAACACAATCAGGGTCACTCAAATCAAGAAGACCCTGACACAATGATATAATTATGATTAAAAAAGTACGGACTATAGTTAACTCAAATGTACGTACAACAGTTTAACATATCTGATTTTTTGTATATAAACCAGAAAAAATATCTGTTGATTAAAAAAGATGAAATTAGAACCGATGGTTGACTTTGAAAATAATTACAACAGATACATTTTCAATTTTGCAAATTTTTATTCAGGTAATTACCAAAATGTACACATAATAAAAACACATTTTATGCATTTCATACAATTACCTGAGAACGGTGTAAACGAAATCCAAATAATACGGCCCCAATACTTTCTGAACAAAACAAATTATCCCTAAATTTTGAATGATATCGGTGTGGGTGTTTAACAATCACTAAATACACTGCTCATAGAACGAGATTAATTTAAGCATTCAATTTCCGACCGCAGTTAACGTCACCATGTAATTACTGAGTAACGCAGGCATTTCATCGCTCCAAAATGACATTTCCAAATAGCAAGAAATGCATTTCAACACATAAAAATAAGGCATTTCGAAATAATCTTGGTTTGGATCGTAATACCCAATTTTGTATAATTTCAAAGTTTCGAAATTTAGTGCAAATTTATAATCAAGCCACTTTTTATAGGAATTTTTAAATAACAATAACCATGAAAATAAACCTATGGCATTAAAGCCCTAACAATAATAATGACAATCTATATAATAACGACAATACACACCTGACAATAAACACCTGGACAATGACCATGACAATAAACGCCTGACAATACTAAGCACCTGACAATAACCATGGCAATAAACATAAACACCTGACAATAAACGCCTGACAATAAACGCCTGACAAAAACATTGACAAGAAACGCCTGACCAATAACCATGACAATACAGCCATGTAGATTTGTTCTGTGAAGATATAAATGGCTTACAATTTAGATTTGTTCATACAATTTTGACAGGAATATGTCTACATCCCTACTAAACGGTGGCTCTTTCACATTTTTGTGATCTGGTAAATATGAGCCATCGACACATCTGTTATAGAGCCATCGATTAATTTCAAGTTTGAACAGGTAAGCACATTTTATAAAAATATCCGTTTTTAAAGCAGATGCTTGTTTTTCAAATATTGAAGAATGCTATGCCACCAGAACATTTTCCTCGTCATTTTGCATGCATTTTCGACAAAAAAAATACTCTAAAATGACATTGCTAGAACTTTTAGAAATTATCAACTCGTGTGTTTTCTTACACGAGGAAACACATCTGGAGTGATTTCTCTACCAGGAAGTGGATGCTGGACCATTTAAGCAAGCATGCTACATTGTCCCAACATCCCTTTTGCATCAACACAAAAAATAGCTCACAGAGCTCGTTTTAAAACGAAATACTCAACATTTTTGCAAATGTGACTGAGCCATCGACAATGTGCTGGACCCATCGGCAATGTGTAAGAGCCCTAGCAAATGTAATGGAGCCAACACCATTATTCAATGTAGGCGGTGTCTAGGAAGAACGGAAATGGAAGAAATTGTTAAAATTATACAGACAGAAATAGGATCTTTATACTTCATTGCAAATACATTTATTATACCATTCAACGCTATTTAACACGACATCTTCATCTATCAGTTTCAACTAATTGATATTGATCGAATGATTCTTAAGATTGATCAATGATCCAAGCTGAATCTTACCGCTCATTTTACTGTACATAACGATTACCAAGTATAACATACACATTGTATTCATGTGTACCGTGTTATCTATTAATGAAACATTGCCAGCTTTAAAGGCCTAATTTACAAAGTAGCCTCCCTTGATTTTCGGTCGAAGGGAAGCTTGTGATCAAATTTCGATTATGTCCCTTAGATAAGGACCCTAGATAAACCATTTAAGACCCTAGATAGCACTGAAAGCAGTAGAATCACGGTTCATTAAGCAAGACGCGCATTGCGCCCGCAGGCATGATCTTATCAGTGGTTCATCAAATACAGTAAAACAATGACAGAAAGTGATATCATGAAGAACTTGACTTATACTTGAAATGTATTATTTAACGTTATTTGTTAGTTGTTGGGTAACTACAGCCAAGCTTAACCTGTTTTATAATAAAATAACCATTGATGTACGCTTTATTATATTTATTCTGCTAATAACAAATTTTCTTTGACAAGGTGAAAATTTAATTAATTCTAATTTTGTTAATATGTAGATAAATATATTGTAAAATCCATTCTGTTTCATTTATTCTGATTTTTATCGACAAATATTTAATGTTACAGGCAGATCCAAGATTTCAGGGGCATAATATTTTGGAAAGTATATGCTATTTCATTGAATGATTTTTCATTTCTTTAGGAGGGGGGGGGGGGCTGAATTCGCTTGTGTTAAATAACTAGTTTATATTTTATCGAGTATAAATTCAGATATATCAAGGACTTATATACATTATCATACATGTATGTATATAAGTCCTTGGATATATATAGCATCCCTTTTAGATAAATAAACTGTAAAAAAGTCTCTGATCAAACCACTAAGTCTAACAATCATTTTTTGGCTTAAAATAAGTTCGATGTTAATTATCATAGTAAAATATGACATGTCTACATATAATACATGTGCCTGGCATAATTCGCATCATTTTTACCAATTTAAATAGCATGTAGTAATAAAATCCCATACAGGTCATGGTTCAGTGAGCTAATTATATATATTGCACTTACGGTCAGTATTAACTGGGACCATTATACACATGTATATTGATAATCACGTTAATTGGCGATGTAATCTGCATTCATCTATAAATGTTGATCCGTCTTACTATATGGAAACAAATTTAATTATTTTATATTTTTATGACAGGGTTGTGCTCAACAGCTAATTTAAAGCCATTCATTATGTTACTATACTTTAATTATGATGCTTATCTTTTCGCACTTTGTTTTGTTAAAATTATCTATATGTGTATATTGGTCCCAGGAATTATGTTTTTAAAGATCACAAAATGAACAAAATACATCTTAATCAAGATTAATGATCTTTAGTTATAAATTGAAAAAATGATAAATTATGCTTGAATTAGTAGTTTCATTATATGAAACAGTAAAAATGTTGATTCACATTCTGACACTAACATCTAAGCTATACTTATACTGTATATATCCGCATACTGATTTTATCTCTAAAGCCATGCTACCTGGTTACGGGAATATACAAATAACTATAATTATCATGTAGGTACCTTATTATGAGAAACAACACGTTTCCAAAACTGGTCAATTCAGATCGCACATGGAAGCAAGAAAATGTTAGAAATATTAATACATTAATATTCAATATGACTCAGCAAAGAATCTAGCTTGTGCACGTAACTGAGAAAATGTGATGCTAAAATTACAACATGGCTTTCGTGGTGTTTAAATATCCGCTATTATGTCTAGTTATAAAAATTTCTTTGTATGTTAATTCACAATGTATTTATAATCTGGACCGGCAAGGATAACTTAAATTTGTAACGATCAAGGAAGCAATAAGATAGAATACAACATAATTGAAATTTATATCATTATAAAGAAGAAAGATGCAAAATTGTGCACATAACTGGGAAAATATTGTACTTAAATATATATTGCAAAATGACTTTCTCGGTGCTTGAATTCCGCCATCTTGCCCAGTTTTAGGAATTTCCTTGTATGTTTTTAAAAATCTAGACCGACAAGGATAATTTTTTAACGATCAAGAAGATAAAATACAACATAATTGAAATTTATATCATTATAAAGAGAAAGATGCAAAATTGTGCACATAGCTGGGAAAATATTGTACTTATATTGCAAAATGACTTTCTCGGTGCTTGAATTCCGCCATCTTGCATAGTTTTAGGAATTTTCTTGTATGTTAATACACAATGTTTTTTATAAATTTTGACCGACAGGGATAATTTTGTAACGATCAGGGAAGCAAGAAGATAAAATACAAAATAATTGAAATTTATATCATTATAAAGAAGAAAGATGCAAAATTGTGCACATAGCTGGGAAAATATTGTACTTATATTGCAAAATGACTTTCTCGGTGCTTGAATTCCGCCATCTTGCATAGTTTTAGGAATTTTCTTGTATGTTAATACACAATGTTTTTATAAATTTTGACCGACAGGGATAATTTTGTAACGATCAGGGAAGCAAGAAGATAAAATACAACATAATTGAAATTTATATCATTATAAAGAAGAAAGATGTAAAATTGTGCACATAACAGGGAAAATGTTGTGCTTATACTACAAAATGTCTTTCTAGGTGTTTGAAATTCCCACTTTTGCTTAATTTTAGAAATTTCCTTCTTTGTTCATATAAAAAGTCTAGACCGACAGGGACACTTTTGTAACGATCAGGGAAGCAAGAAGATAATATATAACATAATTAAAATTTATATCATTATAAAGAAGAAAGATGCAAAATTGTGCACATAACAGGGAAAATGTTGTGCCTTTATTATTAATAAAGTTATTACAAGTTAAATAAATACTTCCTCTATAACTCTATATAGAGCACCTGTCACCGCCATGTCATCGATATCGCAAAAAAGTCGATTTTCAAGGGGGACAACTTTCCCGATAAGCCAACTGATAAGCTCTGAAAGCTGGCAATGTCTTATATCACGTGATATGATGAGACAAACAAACAGATATTGAAGTTTAACGGCTAAAATATGTAAACTTGAGTTTAATGAAAACTATCATTAGGTACCGTGTATGTGCCTTTTCATACAAGAAGTGACCACAAAGCTGTCCTGGAGAACGAAGTTGACGATAAGGTGGAAAGGATGAGGGACAGAAAGCGGAAGATGAGGAGGATAAAGGGAAGAGATAGAAGACTATGAAGGAAGTGAGAGGGGGAGAGAGAGAGGGAGAGAGAAAGAGGGAGAGAGAGAGGGAGAGAGAGAGAGGGGAGAGAGAGAGAGAGGGAGAGAGGGACAGAGAGAGGGAGAGAGAGAGAGAGGGAGAGAGAGGGGGGAGAGAGAGAGAGGGAGAGAAAGAGAGAGAGAGGGAGAGAGAGAGGGAGAGAGAGGGAGGGAGAGAGAGAGAGAGAGAGAGGGAGAGGGAGGGAGAGAGAGAGAGCGGGGAGCTAGAGAAGTAGGGAGAGAAAGATAAAGGGGAGAGAGGGAGAGAGAGATAGGAATGAAGAGAGGGAGGGGGATTTAGAGAGAGATTGAGAGAGAGAGAGAGAGGGGGGGGGGGAGAGGGAGAGAGGGAACGAGAGGGAGAGAGAAGGTGAAGCAGAAAGATACTATTGATGACATACATGACTATGGATTTCCGCAACCATTATAAAATTTATCAATATTCATAATGTGATAGTATCAATATCTAGATATATAGATCAGTGTTCACTATTTGTAAAGTTCTTCATGTATGATGTTCCCATACATAATTAAATCACCAATTAGATACTATTTGTACCTAGAACCAGGAGATGATATAATGATACCACATTCTGAGCTTCTCCCATTAATTGCCAATTAAGCCTAAAGATAATCAAACATTGAATGAATAAGTCTAGTTAATTGCTACAGACATTTGTTTGCATGTAATATAAAACATTGTATTGAACTTTTACATAATACACAGCATTAATAGATCTATTTAAAGGAACTTAATCATACATTGTAATACAAATCGTGCGGTTTTATGTTTCTTTCTCGACATGTTCGATATCACTGAACAGTAGTTTAATTTTGATAGAAAACTATTTCTGGATCATGATGTTTTGTTTCTTATCATAAGCTGAAATCAATATTACGTCGAGAAAATGGTGTTCGTTCATCTTAATACAATGTTTGTCAACAATATAACTAAAACAACACACGTACGCGAACCAATACTGTATAGATTTTAATTTACATTGAACCATTGATGTTTCTCCTCGAAACTTGCCTCTTAAAGCACAGAAGCCCGTAAACCGACCACGGTGTCCGTGACACAGGTTACTTGGCAGTTGTCGAATTAAGCCTTATGCGCAATATGTGGCATACGTTTAAAACATGCGAACTCCGTTTGTTTGTATTCAAAATGACTGGCTATACCGAATGAAGACCCTTTGTAGAATATGTGAACTAAGACGTCCTAGCTGCTTCCTTTTCTAAAGTCAGTTTTTTACTTAGAATTGTTTATATATTTCACTGTCTGGTGAAACAAATAACATTAATAAAAAATGGGATGCAGATAAAAAAAGAACAGTTTTCGCTCACAAACAAACGTTACAATCACGTGACAAAATAAAAATGCGCATATATATAGTTGGATGTTCAACAAAATAGTTTTACGAAGTCAGCAGCGATTGCGGTTTTTAAGTATAAACAATTCTAATGACTCGCGATCTCGTCTCTCACAACGACCTCATTTATTTAGTCAATTGTCTATAACAACGTTACATCGAATGTTTGGTCTTATTTTTCATATAGGTCTACATAATAACAAAATTCAAATGACATTGTCTTGATGATAGAGCTGTCGGTGCTCTTATTTTAATGAACTTTCCGATTGGTCTGTCAACTTAATTCATTATTGCCATTTACTAAATGACTGATTTAATGAAGACAACCCCATACAGCTACGGACTTTCATTGCTGTGTTGATGCTCAATATCTGCGTGATGTCGTATTACACGAAGATTGTTATAATTATGACCTTTTCACAAATTGTTTGCAGCTAACTGGAATTCCTAGTCGTCTAATGATAAATACATAATAATGTTACATGTGTGCATCCGTGTATTTCGGGGGAATGGATATACATGTAAATATATATCATGCACATTTTATGCAATTATACAACCTTGAACAAGGCAGGCGAATAAATTATCATTCGACAGATTTTTTAAAAGGAACAGTTACGCAAAAGCAGTTTCAAGTCACAGGATTGTACTACAGAAAAGAATTTTCAGTCAAATATATTATAATTTGAAAAAGGAACAAGAGATGTCTCCGTTGATAATAACTTGATGAAGTAGAATGTCATTCAAACTGTAATGTTTACCTAATACATTAAAGGACCATTCACTCCCGAAAGAGGACTATAGAAACTGTTGTGCGTCTGAAAGAGGAACGATCGATTTATTTCCCGATGTTTCTCAGGCCGACATCATTTATACTCTTAATATAGAAAATAGTCTCATTTGTGATGCTGCGATTGACTACACTGATATCGATTATCTGTCACACATGAGGTCATTTTAGGGTTATGTTGGCTAAATGGCCTACTTTATTCCCAATAAATCATACACAAAATGAATCAGTACTTTAGGTTCGTTCGCATTGGTAATATTTTTATAGCTTCGCCGTTCGATTTATCAAGGAATGATGCTAAAACTGTAACAGTTTAAAGACTGTCACCATGGTCTATTGGTTACATCACTATAGCCTTGTTAATATGTTTTCTTCATGTCTGTTCTGATTAGAAGGGTAAGTTAGCGCTGGTTACATTCCAGGAAATCTAATAAGATGACACGCCATGATATACAATCATTACAATGTACAGTGCAATCTCTCCAAAGCTGCACCCTTTCGGAGAAAAAGTATATTGTTGTTGAGAGATTGTTGATTTATAGCGTTTATTTAATAGTTAAATCGTGCAGTGGGAAAAGTCATGCTGTTGCTGAAGGGAGGTTATTGCTCAAGAGAGGGCCGTTCTGAAGAGGTTGCACTCCTTAATTAAATACATTGAAACTTGTAACAAAACTGGCTGATTCTATTTTCTCAAACGTATATAATCTAGACTATCTAGAGATAAATGAAAGCAATCTGAAAACATATGTTGATATGTATTTCAGGTGAAGGAATGTTAGGTGTTACAACTACACAAATGCAGCGGTTCGACTAACCTTCCAAAATATAAAACAAAATAATCAAAATCGACATTAAGGATAACAAGGATAAAATGGACCAGAATTCCAACCGGCATACGTTAGAGTTGCGTTAGATTGTAGATAATTTCATGCAGCTGACAAAACAGAAACGATTACTATCCGTTCATAATTGATTCCCAAAGACATTAATTCTACAAGTGTTTAACGTTGCACCAATAGACAGCGTCATTTTGGCGACTTTTCCAGTTATAACAATCCAGGAATTCCCATGCGTAAACATGGGTGTAACCACCTAGATAACTTGTGAATGAATGTAATCACGAATTTCGGTAAATAATAAATCGTTACTCAGAAAGGAGGCCTTCCAAATTTGGACTTATAAATAATACGCAAGTTATTTATATATCTAACTTGATCTAAATTTAAATTATGAAATAATCGGAACATAACTTTGTTAATGACAAATATTCCGTTATAGCAACAAAGTCGAATTCTTGAATAAAGACACAAGATTTAGTTCGTAACGGAATCTATAAACAGAGCATACATAGCAAATAGTCTAAGAAGTATACAAAAATGACAGAATGGCATAAGAACGAAACGCTCCGTTTTGTTATATTTATTATGTTAGTACCGATTTAACCTGGGGACCTAATTAATTGTACCAGTAAATGATCGTGTGTGGAACTCGATCTATAAAGCTATGAATACTCCATCATTTTGTAGTGGAATTAGCTAGCTTACCGCATGTTCTTCCTGTAGAATGATATTATAATCTATAACAGTTTTCTTGTTGGCTACCAAATCGAGTCGTTAAAGGACATTCATTCATTCTAATACGTTGCGTTGTTGGAACATTAGCCATCAATCGGGCACGAACATATCTTTCGGCAAATAATTTAACTTTGTTTGTTCACAAATCTAGAAGAATATGCAAATCTTTCAACCAGTTACTTAAATAGAACAGTACTCTCAGCCCCTTCATACATGTATCAGTGATATTAATTGTCTCGAAATGCTCTCAACACTCGAAACAGTTGCTATGGCAACTCTTTCCCCGAAATGAGATTTGATTTTATCGTGTTTGTTCGGTACCACCGTATCCATATCAAATTACAGATATTTTCTGTTCAGACGATGTAATTGTACATTCTTTCTAATATTTATTTTGTCATCAAGACATGTCATCAAAACCAGTCTGGGTCCATTAATGAATTTTACATGTTATCCAGGAGGCAAGTGTTTACAAATAATGATTTAAGTCGTAGGAAATATTACATACGTATAAATTAACAACCCAAGACAAGTTGAGATCCTCAAACATAATTATGTCTAGACAGCAAACTGTGGCCGCGACTTATAATCACGATATTGTGATACACATCGTTCACGGACCATGTAGTTCAGGCGAAAAATGTTTTGAAAGAAATAAGATTTTTTTTAATGGAATTTAATCAAAATGTCAATAATAATTCAAGCATTACCATAGAAATAATCTTAATTCCAGCAGCTTGTATGCTCTTACAAATATATTTGATGAAAACATTATAGTAACATCTTTTAAGACTTAACTACCAGCTAACTCTAAAAGTACATGAACACAGATATTGAGATAAGTCAGTGTAAGTTAATGAATCTAGGTTACATATTCTGAGAGAGATTATGGTAAAAAGTCTACACGGAAAAAAGCAATCAACAGACAGACACAGTGCTCAGCGACAGAGCTACACCGCGTGAACTCTGACCGAGTTTTTAGCGAATCGGTAAGGCACGCATGCGCATTGGTACAGACTTTCTTATTCATGAAAAAACTCTATGTCTGTATGTTAATCTACAACTGAGCTAATCGACTACCACCTAGAAAGTATGCATAATGTTCAGATTTTTCAGAATATTTATCTGTCAAACTGCATGATGGCAATGAGGTCGCATGGATTATTTTAGTTGGACAGTCGCTCTTTGTAGGTCCCGATACTGTAAACTTTGAGATTTCATCTATATTTTTTCTAGAAGCAGTTTGCGATTCGAATAGCTAACTGCGAACTGCGTGCAGTTCTAAATAGATCGATCCAAGACGTCTGCAACAGGTGTCATTTACTTTTCGCAATTTAGATATTGTAAGATGTCAGTTTCTATACTGAGACTGGATACTGTGTCACAGCTGCACACTACCATCAGAAGTAAATCCTGTCATAATATAACACATCCTTACCGTCCATGTGATGATATTGGAAATGTAATTACAACATGCTGAAGAAAAACAAGTCCCCCGATTATGGGTCAATGTTAGTATCTGTGTCTGCTTTAGAGCGGTTACACGTTACATTAACTGGAGCCCTTTATGATGACTTGAAATATATTATTCACGATACTGTTATTATCTCGAACGCATTGTTCAAGTGTACCGAATACTTCCTACAGTTCTTTTTAACTAATAACATAGAATAACCACCATCTACTGCATTTATTATACCAACTTCTACACAGCAGAATATATTATACCTACACTACATCTTTGCCAATTGCGTTTATATTTCACCTGTAAAAGTTTTCGTAACACTGGCCTCATTTGTGATGTACGAGATGTAAAGAAATATAAAAGTATATGTTTTCGTAAGATGTGCGTTAAGATCATCCTAGTACAATGCATAACTGATGCAGCAACCACACTGAGTAGAAACATATAATCACACGATATAAATTGTACAAACAAAAATATGCAGAATAGCGATGATAGAATCGTTGTATCTTTATGACAAAAATAACTTAAGTGAAATTCTTCAACAAAAGATATTACAGAGTATGTCTACAGTGCCTGCACATATGTAAATATAATAAGACATTTTCGTAAGACAAATTTGAATCCTGAAATGACCCTACGCTCAAGAATGATGCATGTCTCACAAATCTTTAAAACGAATATAGCATAAAATAAGACCGAATTAAATGCATAAAATAGCAGTAATACATTATATTTGTTGTAAGGGCTGCAATAGTGATTACGAACTAAATTACATTGCATGTGAACACGATTTGTTCGTCTAAATACCACGACTGTGTTTATTTCATGTACTGTTTAACACATCGGAAAATATTCAACTGATAATATTCTTCAGCATTCCGCTAAAAGTCGGATTTAGTATTAACTCAGCTAGTGTTGCGATATTTTCTTTGCAATGTACTGGGTTTTCTTCTTATAATTAAATTCTATGATCTAACAGAATAAATAATAACAAATGCCTAAATTAAATTCACATACTTTTACTATCAATTACTGTGTTGTATCATTTATCCATTGAAAACCGGCATTTTCACAAACACAGTCTTACCAGGGAACAACAAGAAATAACAGATATCAGACGTAGTTTCAGAATACTTGCGTAATGAACATTATCATTTCTATAACATGTACAATGTCAATAGATAAAACTCAGTATTCTTAAATTATTACTCAAACACCTGTAAAAGTAGCTCATAGATTAATTTAGCTCCCTATGTGAACATAAACAAAGCTCACATATATCTATATATAAAGACATTATGATCATGATAAAGGAGTATTAATATGTGTTAAATTCACATGCAACAACCAGCCATCGACCAATTATATCACACATAAACACTGACCGTTGGGGCGAGGTTTGATTTTTGTATGATTTTGCAGTCTTGCTGGACGCTTAGTGACATTGATTATATGTCCTCACATTTCTTAAATTTGCATACTTTACACCGTTTCCTCCGCTACGACCATCACGCGTTCCATGTGGACCACCACTACCCCGGGTCCTTTCCACGACCAGCACTACCGCCTCGACTACCAAACCCAGCACCAGGACTTCCTGGTCGTCATGGTACACCTCTGCCAACTGGACGACCTTCAAGTGATTTCTTACATGTATTAACTTTTACTTATACATGTATGTATTTTAATCATTACTTTAAACACCATTTGAAACTTTGGAATTAATGGAATGGATCGAAGAACTAAAAAAATCATTAAAACGACATCTTGTGAATCATAATTACACCTATAGGGTTCCCAAGTCTAACTTAGATGTTGGCAGTCAAAATAAAGAAAAGTAAAAAATGCCATTTTAAGGAATTCTGACTGTGTCCGTCAGAATAACTGTTGTCAATTTTACCCCTGTGCTATCCAGGGGACAGTTTGTTTATACTAAATATATATATATATACGCTTTTTGTTGAATTGATTGCACCGCCGAGTCCAACTGCTAAATGTTTTCTATCAAAATTGAAGGAAATATCGAACATAATTTAAAGCTTTATCGCTGTTTAACTTTTTAAAATATACAAGAATGCCTTTACACATTTTACCTATTTCCCCTAACTACAAGTACCTGATAAAGTGAAAAATTACTAAGTGACAATACGAGTAGACATGTAATGAATTAGATTCAAATGACCTAAGTAATTCAGGAGTTAAGATACAGAAAGAATTGCACGGTGACATAGAAATGTGCAATCTCTCTGGACCCTAAGTGACAATAATGATATGTCCTCACATTTCTTAAAATTTCATACTTTCTACACATCCCATCTCAACGTCGTTAGTCTGACATTCCACCCTCTGTTGACCCCGCCTCTTTCTCTGCTACGACCATGACGTATTCCAAGTGGACCACCACTATCCCTGTGGCCCTTTCCACGACCAGCACTACCGCATCGACTACCAAACCCACCACCAGCACTTCCTGGTCGCTGTGGCGCACCTCTGCCAAGTGGTAGACCTTCAAGTGATTTCTTACATGTATTACCTTTTACTTATGTATACATGTATTTTAATCATTACCTTAAGCACTATTTGAATTTATAACTACATGAATGTGTTAGAATGAAAGATACGAAAATTCATTGAAACAACATCTTGTGTATCATAATACCTATCGAAGTTCCGAGTCTAACTTGAATGGTGGCAACCAAACTATAGAACGCGGAAAACGTCAATGCAACTGTTGCCAAATTACCCTTGTACTACCCAGGGGAGAATTCGTTTAAACACTGGAATTTTGTTGATTTGATTGCACCGTCGAGTCAAACTCCGTAATATTTTCAAGCTAATTGAAGAAAATATTGAACATATTTTAAAGCTTTTTCCTCAAACATTTTACTTATTTCCCCGACTTCAAGTACATGATAAAGAGAAATATGACTACGTGACAATATGAG
The DNA here is from genome assembly GCA_964023205.1 of Lutraria lutraria. NCBI lineage: Eukaryota > Metazoa > Mollusca > Bivalvia > Venerida > Mactridae > Lutraria > Lutraria lutraria. Next base: position 4,535,744 of record OZ026836.1, on the reverse strand, counting down.
TAGACTTGTAACGAACTAGATCAAAATGACTTAAGTAATTCTGGAGTTAAGATACAGAAAGGACTGCATGGTGACATAGACATGGATTGTGCAGTCTCTCTGGACACTAATTGACAATTATGATATGTCCTCAAATTTCTAAGAATTGCATACTTCACACCGTCTCCTTCTCCGCTACGACCATCACGCGTTCCAGATGGACCACCACTACCCTGGGGCCCTTTCCACGACCAGCACTTCCGCCTCGACTACCAAACCCACCACCAGCACTTCCTGGTCGCTGTGGTGCACCTCTGCCAAGTGGACGACCTTCAAGTGATTTCTTACGTGTATTAACTTTTACTTGTACATGTATTTTAATAATTACTTTAAACACCATTTGAAACTTTGGAATTATTAAAATATTAAAACGACATCTTGTGAATCATAATTACACCTACATAGTTTCTAATTCGAACTTGGATGATGACAGCCAAAATAAATAGTCAAAAATGCCAATTTAAGGAATTCTGACAGTGTCCGTCAGAATAACTGTTGTCAAATTTACCCTTGTGCTACCCAGGTGAGAATTTGTTTACACTACATATATAAATATACTTTTTATTGAATTGATTGCTTCGCCAAGTCCAAATAGTAAATACTTTATGTTTTCTAGCAAAATTGAAGAAAATATCGAACATAATTTGAATCTTTATCTAACGCTGTTTAACTTTTTAAAATATATAAAAATGTCCTTATACAATTTACCCATTTCCCCTATAACTGCAAGTACCTGATAAAGAGAAAAATGACTAAGAGACGAGAAGACATGTAACGAATTAGATACAAATGACTTAAGTAATTCGGGAGTGAAGATACAGAAAGGATTGCACAGTGACATAGACATGGATAGACATGGATTATATGCAGTCTTGCTGGACACTAAGTGACAATTATGATATGTCCTCACATTTCTTAAAATTGCATACTTTCTACACTAAGCACCGTCACATCACAAGCTACTGGCGTGTAATATCAGCAAAATAAATTTTTTCACCATATATATATTATAGAGTAAAGGTATAGAACTCCTGGGCTCAGAAATCACACCGATCATGTTCATCAAGGTGTGATTTCTGAGCCCAGGAGTTCTGTACCTTTACTCTATAATATATATGCAGATTTTTTGTTAAAACTTTATTTTGCTCTTATCACAAGCCGGTAGCCTGTGCGTCACATCACACCTCAGCGTCGTTGGCCTGACATTCCATCTCCCCGTTGACTCCGCCTCTTTCTCCGCTACGACCATCACATATTCCAGGTGGACCACCACTACCCTTGAGGCCCTTTCCACGACTATCACTACCGCCTCGACTACCAAACCCACCACCAGCACTTCCTGGTCGCCGAGGTGCACCTCTACCAACTGGACGACCTTCAAGTGATTTCTTACACATAAAAACTTTTACTTATACATGTATTTGAATCATTACTTTAAGCACCATTTCAAACTTTGGATTTAACTGCATGAATGTGTTTAGAATGGACGAAATAAAACAAATATTACTCCTATAGAGTTTCCAATTTTAACTTAAGATGGTTGCAGCCAAAATAAAAAATCGTAAAAATGCCAATTTTAATAATTCTGACAGTGTCCGTCAGAATAAGTGTTACCATATTCACCCTTGTGCTACACATTCGTTTACACTATATTTATAAATGTACTTTTTGTTGAATTGACTGCACCGTCAAAACAATTAAACTCCATAATGTTTTCTAGCAAAATTGAAGTAAATATCGAACTTATTTTTAAGCTTTAACGCTGCTGAACTTTTTGAAATTATAAGAATGTCCTAATACATCTTACCTACCCCCCCCCCCCCCCCTCCTAACTACTATAGTACCTGATAAAGTGAAATATGACTAAGTGATAATGATTGCGTATCATTCCAATGGAAGACAGCTTATGAATTTGTATGAAAGCCAATCAATGATATAACTAATAGACTTACAAACACGCGATTGACTATCATAATAGCTGGTGTCCTTGAGAATAAAGTTTTAACTAGAGTGAATACTATTGATCGTGTGCAAGCTACTGCAACAACAACAATATATATATTTGAAATTAGGAGCATACTACATGTAGTTCAAATCACTAGAATGTTAAGATCTCGTGATTTTATACAGAGGGAAATTCACCCTGACGAGTTTGGTACTTCAAAATCAATGAAATGTTTGTAGAAGTTTATTAACATTTATGATAACTACCAGATCTGATGATATCTGATTTTACGTCCTGATTTATTTAACAACAGCTTCCAGCTCATGTATAACTGTATTAATCTTATGGTAATCTGTAATCGAACAGGAACTGACTTATAAGGGAGAGGGCTACTCAAGACGTATCGTCATATACGTACGAGACGACACATGACTGTGTTGACGAATCAACAGCGAGTCAAAGGTCACGTGAAAAAATCAATACGGTACAACCGTGACTGGGGGCCAAATTTGCATATCGACTCACTTGGTTTCGAAATGAACAACAGTCAATAAAGTATAGAAAGTGATTCATATTCGGAAGTATTTTTGTCAGTAAAATCGTCTTCGAACATAAGTAAAGAAAAAACTATGCTTTCTGACCTACAAAACTCTCTTATCTGGAATCAATTGGTTGAATTACTAGCTGTGATCATTCACAATTTGGTACAAGAAATGTAGTATAGTTATAAGCAACACCAACTTAGTACAGCATCAAACAAAATTTGGGTAATACTTCAATCATAACATGTGTTAATATACTCGTCGAATTGAAGAGCTTCAATTGCAATGATGTAACAAACGCTGAAACAAGAGTTCATAAACTTAGATAAGTGCACTTGCCAGAGGCTCTTATAACTAAGTATAAACAAATGTATGTACATACATGTATACGAATAATATGTTGCAAAATGCGCGTCGTGGAAGTTTTGTAACATAACATGAGTATTTTGAAATTTACTACGCCTTATACCTATAGGCCTAGCTAGCCTTGCACCTTACATAGCGTGAAATCTTGTAGTTACGAAATAAACTAACCGAGAAATTATTTGTTGGTACTGGTTCGACTTTGTAAGTTTAAACTGCAAAGTTTATCAGAAGGAGGCGTTAGATTAACTAATTAATTTTCTAGACGCTAAATTGAAACGCCTAAGTGAACATAACCTAGACTAATATTTTACCAGGAATTAATTGAAGCGTGAAATTAAACTGCTCATGAACAAAATAAGCAACACGTCATTTTCATAAATAGATACAATCATTGGACACCATCCTTCGCCCAACATCAGTGAAAATATTGGTTAAGATCAACATTATCATCCTTTTTACAACACCTTTGAAATCCCAATTTGTTTACACACATATAAGGACTGACTATGTATGTATCATTATAATATGTTGTTATTGCATAACTGAATAACAATTAACACCTGTTTATTGTATCTTACTTTGTTCCTTTCTCATAATATCTTACTTCTTCCTGTCTTCGGATTATTTGTTTTAAAGTGGAGCATGGAGAAGCTCGGTTACGGACGGTTCGTTTGATCTGATCAGTACGTTGTTCTATGGTTTATGTGTTGTTATTATTATTCATATCTTTTATTGTACAACATTGTGTCTAAGTACGTAAATATGCGCTGTTTTATATATAAGTCGAATTGTATGATATGCTTATAGTAATATATGTATGATAAAATTACATACAAAATTAATATGAAAAATAACATTGCATATAACTTAATAAAAAGAAATTGCTTAGGCAAATAGCCACAAATTCGCTCATTTGTATGATAAATGCATACTATAAGAATGTACGTTATTAAATGATAAAATTACTATTCTATAATGAGTGAACACATTTCTAGATAACATTCACAATAATGGCCACAGGGTTATGAAAAAAAACAAAGTTAAAATCTTAACAACAACAAATGTGAAACTTTATACAAAAACATAAAATACAATAATTCTTTCACCTGATTAAGAGAAAATCCAGATATATTAATTTCCGCACGTACACACTTCAACTTTCCTCTTATAAACAGCAGTGCGCGAGTATATTGCGTTATTTGCCTCAAGAAAATCTCAACAGCTCTCGACCATGAATAATCATCTAGCTACACATTCGGAAACTTCGGGTTTTATCGATATAATTGCTTTATCACGAATTCCGCTTTTGCTCTAAAACCCTACCGTGAAAAAAGGCCAGAGTAATCTATTCTGTTTCATATATAACATGCATTATGTTTGCTATGAGATTAATATTTGTGTTACTTTTATTTTTTCTGTAACTTTCTTCATGATTGTCACTTACAAAGAAATTTATATTTAAACCACAACATGAAGTAGACCGCAATGAGCAAGCGCAAGACTTTATTCATATAAATGTGTGAAGTTGGCAAAGCAATCGACGATCGTCATTCTATGTCTAGCTAGACAATCGACATTCATCTCGACATTCGAAAAACAGAGTACATGTATCGCCACCATAGTAATGAAATTTCTGAATGTCTAGCTAGACATTGAATATTGATTATCGATTGCTTTGCCATCTTCACACACATGGCATATTTTGTTACGGCAATTTCACTTGAATTTCCATCATAATCGATGACATCACTTGTGTTGTCTTAAGTTTGTCTTTTCTTATACAATGTAGTGATTTTTAGCAGTTCGAGTGTTTAAAATTACTGCATAATATTTCATTCTAAAAACCCTGAATTTATTTTACTTTGAATAAATATTGGGCGTGAGCCAATGTTTGGATATATTCTGCTGTCACAACCAACATATCCAAGTTTGTCTGTGTACAATGACTTTTCCTGATTATTTTCAACAACATTCTAAGGAAGCCTAAAGATACTTGCATTACTATCAGAGAATAAGCATACGTTTATTTTGATCTGCAACTTTGTGATAATATAATCTTCAGGAGCTGTATTCTCGTGTTTGTGATGAGAATACCGCCGTTTTATCAAGATGAGTTTATTCTGCGTGTTTGTTTACTATAGAGTAGATTTTCCTGTGATAGGTTCGTCTACTTTCATAGAGATCGGTTGTTACGATTGCACGGCATTTTGAAGATGAGCTTTAACAACAGAGATAGAAATAATCCATAACTTTATAAAATCTACATGGTTTTATTTATGACCTTCAGGGTCCGAATGGCGACTTTAAAGTTTGCGTAGCTTGTAACAAAACAATGGATGTGTTGTAAATGGGCTTTTAATAAAGCCAGTAAAAAAACATATAGTTCATCATCATCATCTTCTTCAGTAATCGCATCCCTCATTTTGAGTATTCTCGCGAAGTTATGATGTAATAAATATACAAGCAAGAACATAATTAGTTAAACAGTATCCTAACATAATACAAGTTAAATATAAAATTTTTATTATCTGGGCACAAGAAAATGCCACAAACCGCAAAGACCCAGATATTTATGAAACTTGTTTGTTCGACTCCGCACGTGGTATTGAAGTACAACACATCGTGTTAAACAAAACATTATCATAACTTAGAATGTTCTAAAATGCAATATACTTAGTATGTATGCTCCTAATATCTAAACCTATATTCCTATATTACATGAAATGTCAAAGTGTTCAAGTCTCGGCTTGAGAAATTGTTTATGAAGTCAACCAGGTTTGCGTTTTCTCTTAAACGCGGTATAACATTGAATCATATATCAATAAATAATAATTGATTCTTGAATGTTGATGTTTAATGATGTTGTCCGTATTTTCTGAAACATGTCCGATGACATCACTTGTGTTATCTTAAGTTTGTCTTTTCTTGTACAATGTTGTGATTTTTAGCAGTTCGAGTGTTTTCACTGCATAATATTTCATTCTAAAAACCCTGAATTTATTTTACTTTGAATAAATATTGGGCGTGAGCCAATATTTCAATCGATCTCTCTTTCCTTCTCCTTCTGTTCTACTTTTGGATATATTCTGCTGTCACAACCAACATATCCAAGTTTGTCTGTGTACAATGACTTTTCCTGATTTGTGAATCCATGTCACATAGCGGAGAGTTTATTCATGATCTACAGTCGTTCTATAATTGTCCTGTCGCGTCCATTTCAATAATTGTTCTTATTGATTTCCCCAAGAGCTTAAGGGTGGAATATTTACGTATGCGTCATCACTCTCTTACACACCGGCTCATACATTCTGTATGTGAGAGATAACGAACGACAACTCTGCTAGGAGATTGATGCGTCATATGATTGCGTATATTAGGGTTTTACGACAGGCCCTTTTTGTTCCTGTCATTCTCACAATTGTCTTTCCTGTTTGTGATGTTTGCCTTGCTAATCACTATAAATGAATGTAAGTTATATCGTTCCTGTTTCAAAGCACTGCTTTTGCTTTTGTGGTTCTAATTGTACGCTCAATAGTATCGGAATAATTATGACAAACATGTGCCCGAAATAGGATACAGCAATACAAAATCCCATTAAAATCAAGTATGACGAAGCATTGCTCAGAAGGGAAACATTGTCTGAAACAAGGGATATTGAAAAATCTATTTGCGATGTATTGTCCTGTTTTTGTGTACGGCTACTGTGGTGATTAAAGTCCCATAAGCTTATAAATGTATTGGTCCTAATAGTTTCTGTTTGTTCTATAACAGAGGAATCCGGTGTGTTTTCCTCCCGTGCATACTTTATAACAAGATAAAATGTTTCCGAAACCACTATCGTAATTTTTCAATATCATTGAAATAAATACTATTTATAGAACACCTGCGTTTTCCCGTAGTCATGCTATGCACACGTAGTAAAGTGACGTCACGAGCTCTACATACATGTATTTCAAGTTTACAAAAGCAAAAATCACAGTGAAATGAGTGTTTTCAGACGAAAAAGGGCTTGTTTCGTCGGTGATAATTATCTTGGGATAATATCAACTACATGTATTAAATGTTTTTGCATATATTTTTCTACAGCAAAAAGCTAATGGGGCTTTAACACACTTTTCTCACTCGTGTTTACTGTGAAATCCTGGAGTCACTGGAGGAGGACAATATTAATCGATTTTATTGCCCTGGAGTAGTCACCATTTATGAATAGATTTACTGTTCCGGCGTTGAAATGTTTTAATACATGTATTATAGATTTCGTTGAATGTCCAATTAATGGCTATTAGCATAATAAGCAGTCTTAACCTTATTTATCTTGTCTTCACTTTGTTCCACATTCTCTGTAAATATTGTTTTAATTTCATGATGCGCGTTTGTGTATTGATAGGATACGTTTGTAAACACACAGATGCCCCCTCCCCCGTAACACCACCAAGATAGTAAATTCATGTTATTGATCGGAAAATGTTTGATGGTCACTGTGGCATTGACCTTTGACCTTCTGACCTCAAAAGCGCTTGGTGTCTTCTACATGTTACGACAAACCTCTCCACCATAGGCTAAATCGTTCTCTAGTCATTTGCCAGACAAGTTTTTTTTGCGTTGAAGGCAACGTTACGAGATAAAATACAAAACTAAAATTATTCGCGCCAATATTTTTCGAAAGCTTGTCTATCACACGCTTATTTTAATGAAAACAATTCGAATCAAAGATTGTTGACCAAGTTTTGTGCCTATTGGTACATCAGGAGATAATTAAGCCTTTGCATAATAGAAACAAAAATTGGTCACGCTTCTGTGATTCGAAATATTACGTACTAATACTTAATCAGACGAGAAGACTTGATTAACATCATTGGAAACTGAACGATTGTTCAGCTTTCTATAGCCGCCAGTCGCTCGATGCGCATGAATTTTGATGCACAACAAAGTACTACGTTCTTCTATATTCGTCATGCAATTGTTAAACTGCTAAAGTTCAGTTTCCATGAGAACTTTCAGTACTTTAATTTTCTATTAGGTACTTTTTGGTTCGTTCAGCTTTCTGTGGCTCTGTCACTCGCTCGGCTTGCATTAATTCTGGTCCTGACAAAAGTACTACGTTTTTCTACATCCGTCATACAATTGTCAACTAATTCTCGTTCAATGTTGTAGTGCCAGTAAGTGCAAGTTCAGTTTCCATGAGTACTTTCAGTACTCTGATTTTTTTGCTACGTTCCTTTTGGAAACTGAACGGTAATTCAGCTTTCTATAGCAGTCACTCGCTCAGTACACATGCATTTTGATGCGGACTATTTTAAAGTACTACGTACGTTCTTATATATTCGTCATGTAATTGTTAAACCATTGTACTGCATGTCTGTGCAAGTTCAGTTTCCATTAAGTACTCTTAAGTACTTTGATTTAGAATAGGTTCTTTTTACCACGTGGATATTATCGTCTGCGTAAGTTTGTACGCCCGAAACATAGCTTTTTGACTCATACAACAGGACTTTATTTTGTCAAGGTTCATGGTTTTGTTGTTTCATAAATTAAGTTGTCATTCGTACTGCTCTTATCTGTCTCCATGTTTATAGTTGAAACAAATAAAGGATATGTAAATACGAGAGATAGATATTGATGAGGTGAACAGTGAAGTCTGAAGATTGATGATCTAGTAAACTGTTACAAAAACCTCCCTTTCAGTAAACACCTTGAAAACTTTATGTTCATAAGTGAACCCATCTATCATCTTCTTATTATGTTATATTTGATAACATGTACACATCGCATAATATTGTTTATCCTTGTACACCTTGATCGAATCAGTAAATTGATATATCGTAGTCGGCCGAGTTGCGACAAATGTGAAGTGGGGTACTCTTAACACTTATTACAAAGGTCACCCTTCGAGCAAAGACCGTTCGTTAAAAACGCCATTGAATGTTTAGAACAACAATTCAATGGAACCAAACATTAAATAAGCTCAAATAGCCTCCCATATAATTATATCCTTTTTTTCATTTCCAGAGCTAGGACTAGACTTAAATTATCTACCTAGATTGCTTTCGTGGATAACGTACATGTCGGTTGTTCATTCAAACAGGTATTTATATTTGTCAAATGTGCAGCACATACGTACAGTCACACTAGATGGAATATCCTAACATTGAGATGGAGAAATATATTGAAAGAGGTTGAACGACCCTCTTGTCCATGTTTTATCGGGAATGGAGACTATAAACTAATACATTTGCATAAATTTATTTATGTCTTTTGGGCAGAAATCGACAAAAATGTACAAAACCTTATCGACTCAGGCATATAGGCGTTATTTTACCTTCTATTTAGGACACTTCGAAATCTGGCCATATGTGAGAATGCAAATAGAAATTGACTGCCCCGGTTACACCCCTGGTCATTTGTTTCTGTTCTACGTATACGTATTTATATAGCATCAAATAAATGTACATGTATATATAAAGGATGAGACAAAAACTAATTTCACTAATGGGACGAAACAGGGTCTTTCAAAAATGAATTCTAATTCAGTAACGCTGGGCGAAACTAAACTAGCCATTTGACTATATCTACAGAGACTGGTGCCCTGGAGCCAGATGGAACGGAGACCAAACAGAAGGATACATAGAACCAATGTCGTCTTTACCAGGGACCCAATACATTATGATTTTTACGTAGAGTTCGTGGTTATATTGAATATTGATCTGGTTTCTGGCGTTTAGTCATTGGTACTGTGTAGCAGTTGGGGGCAGATATAATCCAGGCTATCTATCTAGTGTTTTCGTAGAGTCCCTGTTTTTACCAAGGAGCGTTTTTTTTTCGAAGTTTTATTGCCCATAATTTTATGAGCATGTACCAAAATAATACATATAATGTATAAACAAACATAGCAGAACACAATATAAATCAGACAAAAATATATCGATAATGAGAAATTAATAACTAAACGAAAGTTTAACCAATTAAATTATTGTACTTTCTTTTCGTTAATATTCGCTGGACAGTAATTTATCTAAAACATTATACATACTTCTTTGGAAAATTACACACGAAGATATGAAATGGCAGAAATGAGCCACCATATTTCACAGATACACCTGTATATAGGTTTCTCAATAGGATCCACATCTTTCCTTGTATGCCAAGGTGGTAAAGTTTGATAAAAAGGACATCGTGATCAACTGTATCAAACGCCTTCTGTGCATCCAGCCTGGCCATAATAAGCTGTCCCTTTTTTGTGTTAAAATAGCCTCAGATATTATAAACGCTGCATTAATAGATGTGCTTGATTCAGTAAACCCTCTTTGTAAAGGACTTTGTTGTTTATTGAAGATTTTATCTATTCGATCTTTTAGTATACTTTCAACTATCTTTATTATGGAGTTAGTGACTACTATGCCTCTATAATTAAAAGGGCTTTTCTTGTCTTTGCCCTTCTTATGCACAGGTGTGAAGATACCTTCTTTTAGATTTACTGGAGCATCTACTAGGTCGACGAAGATGTCGTTGATAATATTGGTTACTACTGAGAGAATCTCTTCTCCACCATTCTTCAGGTGTTCAGCAGTTATGCCATCTTGGTCAGCTGCCTTATTGCTGCTGAGGTTCAGAATAGCACATTCTACTTCTGTATGTGAGACTGGGTTGATGGGTTCATCATTCAGGGACTCTTTTTCCAATATAAGCTTGTTTTGCATCTGTATTATGTCTAGTTCTGTACTAGTGACTTCTTTCGGGGTTGCGAGTGTTTGAAAATGGGATTTCCAGGTGGACAAGATCTCTGTTGGGTCAGTAACTTCTTTTTTCGTCTTCCAGAAGGACTGTGGTCTGAACAGAGCACGTACTTCTTAGGGCTTTAATAAAATTGCGAAACATTTTCTGATCACTTTCTGTAGCTTCCATAATTTTATGTATATGGTCTCGTTTTGAATCGGCATGTGCTTGTCTCTGTAGGCTACGTAGATTTCCTTTTTCCCTACTCATTTCAGTTTTGATGATACTCATGTTTATTCTACCAGAATGTTTCTATTGCCAAAAAAGTTGCTTACATCTCTTTGAAGAGTTACCAATATTTTTGTTCCATATAGCCTTATCAGCAGATTTAAGAGTTTTCAACTTTCTATAATTAGATATTGTCGTTTCCCCTGCTTTGTGGAGTGCAGCTGTCAGTTTTCCAAATGTCGCCTACAATCAGAATGTTTCGAGAGTGTTTATAGGTTTGGATGATTTCTTCTAATTGGTTTAGAGCACCGTGATAGTCAGCATCCCCTTGCGTAATATATTGACTGGCATAATATTATATATCTACATTTTGATAAATAACATTCTTTTGTGTATATTTTTTAAATATTTATTAGATTGTCATAAAGAAAAAAAAAACGCCTCAATTTGCTCCGTTATAACAGGGAGCATTCCTGGTTATAATTAAGCTGTGCCATTAGGGACATACCCAACTTTCGCGGACATGCTGATTTGGAAAATCGATAAAAAAAATACATTAAACAAAGAAGGGGATTTTCACTATAATCGTCATAACTTTTATTCTATTTAAAATACGAAATTTGTACTCATCACAAAAGTTTATTTAATCTTTTATCTTTCTAATGGTGTATTTTTTATTATTTTAAAATAATGCTTTCTTCGACCCTTTTGCGTTTGAAAAAGACACCTATCGATTCCCTCTATATTCAATGTAAAAAGCGTAAAATTGGTAGATTTTTCAATGAAGATTTGATGTTTTCAGCATCATAGCTCTTTTGTGATCAATTTTGTACTCATTGCATTCGTTTTGAAAATTTAATTTCTTTCACCATGTAAAATATAAAAACAATCAAATAACATCTTCTTCGACCCTTTTGATGATTTTTAAAACTACCCCTTAGATTTTTTTAAGTTTAATTCGTCAATCGTTCGGCAAATCTCGGATATTTACGTACGTTTACGGAAACAACGTGCATTTGGCGATGATCATATCTGCTGATTAGGTATCCATGTATATACAGTCACAGCATTATGCATTATACAGAGTAATAAAAATTGGACGCGTTGAATCAGGTTTTAGGATAATTGAGGTTGAAGACTAAAAAATATTACAACATGGATGAAAATATTAGAATTTGTGAAATATTTTACTTTACTTCCGAATAAAAAGCAAAATCGATATTTATAACCCAATTTGTTGATATTATAGAAAAAATAACATAAATAAAAAAATGGTTTTCACTATTAGCTTTTTGGATGTTAACATTGAAGTATAGGTCTGTTACAACCAAACTTGTAATAAAAACCAAACTTGTAATAATTATTACAAGTCTGGTTTTTATTACAAGTTTGGTTGCAAGGTCCAACCAAACATGTAATAACCAAACTTGTAATAAAATTTTCAAGTTGAAGTAAGATTTTACTTTTGCACTCATTAACTTACTGATATGTTCCGCCCCATTAATTAGCACGTGCTGACATAATTAAGGTCACTAGCGCTTGAAATGACCTTCTTTTTTTCATATTCAATTTACCATCTATCCATACAGTCAAACATGTAATAATTATTACAAGTCTGGTTTTTATTACAAGTTTGGTTGCAAGGTCCAACCAAACTTGTAATAACCAAACTTGTAATAAAATTTTCAAGTTGAAGTTAGATTTTACTTTTGCACTCATGAACTTACTGATATGTTCCGCCCCATTAATTAGCACGTGCTGACCTAATTAAGGTCACTAGCGCTTGAAAATACCTTCATTTTTTCATATTCATTATACCATATATCCTTACAGTCAAACTTGTAATAATTATTACATTGTCAAGTTTTTTTTTATTACAAGTTTGGTTGCAAGGTCCAACCAAACTTGTAATAACCAAACTTGTAATAAAATTTTCAAGTTGAAGTAAGATTTTACTTTTGCACTCATGAACTTACTGATGTGTTCCGCCTCATTAATTAGCACGTGCTGACCTAATTAAGGTCACTAGCACTTGAAATGACCTTCAATTGCTCATAAACCATCTGTTCTTATCAAGGATATTTGTCCGACATAGGTTTGGTTTTGTAATAAATCTTTCAAGTTGAAGTAAGATTTTACTTTTGGATTCACATGCTAATTAATACGGTGGAACATCAGTAGGTTACTACTGATGTGTTCCACCGTATTAATTAGCATGTGCCGACCTAACCAATGTCTTTGGAAATCTCTCTACACTGAGATTGTGGCACTACTTTTGCGAATTAAAGGGGCATGCCCTGGAACTGATGCATCTCGAATAGCAATCAAATTGGTATCATTTTAATGCCTAAATCAATTAATGAAAGCCCTGTAAAATATTTACAAAATATCCCGCTAGTTTACTAAAAAAACACATTTCAAGATTTACCAAACCTGCCGATTTCGGTCTCAGAAATTATTCGTCATTTTCACAACTCCACCCTTTCGGGATCTGTCAAAACCGAAAACCTCGCTGAAAAATGTCAACAAACTGAAATGGTAAGTATTGCTCATGTTATGTTCAGTTGAAAGGCTGCGTACATGCTCAGTTAAACTCTCAGACGTATCGGAAATATCGTTGTCGTCAATAAAAGGCTGTAAGCCTTTTATTCAAACCGACATACAAATACCGACGTGCGCGTTATAGGGTCATTTTTGAACGCACATTCTTCTTTTACTTTTCGGTAATAATTGGTTTTACAAGTGACAAACGCACTTTTGGTGTACGAAAAAAAAAGACACAGCAGTTCCTGGGCATGCCCCTTTAAACTATTTCCACTATGTAGTAAATCTTATTACCTGGACAGATTATGAATGAACTTCGGTGTGGATGAATACTTGATTATTATACTTGTTAGTTTTACTGTTTAAATCGCCAAAATATTTCACATGCTTTCAAAATAGACAGAATTCTGCAATATATCTTAAACTTTTGTCAAAACTGTAAAGTCTGCAATGTATACTTATACAACAAATGGTACTATTTTTCAAGGCGGATGAGAGGCGTTTCGTTAAAACAAAATGAAGTGTATACTTTGTTCCTAAAAATGGAATTTTTTAGACGTCAACGTACAATAAAAAATCAAGGTACTGAAAGTACTATCGGAATTTGATTTTTTCCATATGAGACAAGTCACGTAGTGTTGCTCGCGACACAACAACGACTGTTAGGAGAAATCTTAAAATTAGGAACTGCATGTACAGTTGATGGATATTCATGCTTAGGAATTAACATACACTTTCTCAATATTGCCACCTATTCATGTACATATTCTGATATTCATGTGCTAATTAAATTTCACCAACCATGCATATCGGTTATCTAAGTTATCAGATGTTTCGATTTTTTTCATGTAGCCAATTATCCAGCCAATAATTTTCCGAATCCATCATAACCAAAATAAGCATTGTTACTGCCATAGTTACAGATATAGGCCTCGTTTCATCAATATATTCTTATCTTACGTAAGATTCTTTCCTACGAAGACACTTACGACAAAAGTTACGAAATTCTTAAACCGTTTTATCAACTGTTCTTATCTAAATGTGTAAAGACCGCGACACAGTCTACACGGGTAAGTCTATTCACCGGCCCTAACTATGTAAATAAGAAAAATGCAATTGATTCTATACATATATTATATAGAGAGTTTTATTTTACTTCTCAGCCGAATTTTGTAAAGTATATGCCAAATTAAAGATGAAGCTCTCATCTTTCAGAAAATGTAAACTATTTGATATATCTTATCTGAAAATATGTTTTTTAAACAATGTGAACATTGGCTCATGATATTATGTGTTTTTGAGTCGCTCAAACTTGCACATAAAATTCCTTTATTCGCACATCTATGTATGTTGGACAACCTAACCGTACCTTTTATGATTAATGCTGATCAGATCAAATTAGTATCGTTTGAGCAATACGATTTCACAGTGAGAATCGGAGGAGAACAGTTAATAAATACGAAAACTTCAGATGCATTTTAATACCTGTTAGCTTTATTTTTCAATTTTTATCATGAAAATTTGTTTTATGGCTATTAAACGCACATACGATCGGTTAAAGAGAAATACCAAAAGGTTTCTTACGGTCTTAAAATAAGTTTTAAAAGTATCAGATTGCCAACAAGTTATTACATCAGCGATACGCACATACGCACGTGCGTAACGTTAATTTGAAAATTGAACAATATAAAAATGCCATCTACGTCGAAAGCTAATATCATGTCTAATTATCGTCAATCACGGTGTTTGAAATAAAATGCATTATTCAAAAAAATAATATTTGACAGTGCTTCTAATCCCTGCAAATACAACTGAAAGTTCACCATTTTTAGTTCTAATTTAAACTAGATATGTGTCCGGAGGACACGAACGCCTCCCCGAGAGAAAATATTTGGATTTTAAGTGAAATCGAACTTGACCTGTATTTTGTTATTATATTCCTTCATGTAAAATATGAAACCAATTCTTGAAATATTTCTTGAATAAAATATCCTTAAAATATTTAATATATTTCGTTATTTATGTCGTTTTTGCTTCTTCATAAATAATTCTGCATCAGTTTCTGAGTTTATCTATGAATACTTGCTATGAATTGAAATGTTGTACTTTGTATTCACAGATTCTTTTGAGGACTCCACAAAACAATTTATGGTGACATTAGTAAATAAAGATACCAGTGCCTAATATGATTTTGATGTGATAAACATTTAGATAGATGAACATTGCTTTGCATGAATTTGGGTGCAAATATTCAGCCACTGTTTTGCTGTATTAATGTTTAATATGAACATGAAATCCAAGGACAACTGTATAATCTTAAATCTTCATTACCTTGTTTACATCTTGTTGTTAATGCACACATTGTGATAAAAAAAATTCCAGCTGAGAGCCCATGCATGCAAGTACTTCATTGTGACTTTAGTATATCATCAATAATAATTTATTTATTATTTTATTCAGTTTGTTGAATAGAGTATGATACAGGTATAAGTTATTTAAAACTACCAGTAATAAAACATGCAATTGTATCCTTGACAACATGAATTCAGTGAAGCAAATGATATCAGTAAACTTTATAAAATGCATTTGTATGAATTTGAAATAAATGATGCACAACTGAAAGATGTTCTTAACCATTAATGTTTAGTTATGGATGAAATATTCTACAGCTATACTGAGCCTCTGTTGTTATAAAATCTCCTAACTGTGAGTAATGATATGACAAGCAGAAATATATCTTACATCGCACTCAACAGTCTTAAAATAAAAGGCTGTCTCATAATAATATATATATAATTGTTAGTCCTGGACTTCTTTACAGACTGAACCTGTTTTTGGTGTGCTGTTGGGTTACAAATCTTTAGGGCAGAGTTTGTAATTTTTGATTTACTACCTCTGAAAATCATTAGAGCCGAAAAAATCAATTTAATCGCATATTATTACCATTCAAAGGTTTACACAACGAACAAGTTTACAAGATATAATTCATATACGGTAAATATGACGAATATATTATACATAATCCAATTTACCAAACTCAAGATTTTTCTGTTTAAGGCCTTAACTGTTAGTATGCGGGAGAGGGTCAAATATAGTTCATGTAAACCTAGAGTTTTTAGACAATTTAGATTTCAGCCCATTTGTATACATGTGTTTTTCTAAGAACTTATTGTTGCTGTATATACACAGGTTAATATATTATCTAACAGATAATTATTGTTCAACCAATTATTATCTTTGTTACTTTTACAGCTTATTTTGCCAAACCTCTTTAAAATTTCCAGGCCCCGAGGTTATAAAACTTGAGACCGGTCTCCGAACTCAAATTTCATATCTTATCTTTTAATGTTTCTAAGTTAATAACGATCAGACAATAATAATATTATTGATACATTAGTCTGTCTGCATAATTTATCTGAATATGTATTTAAATATTAATCAGTAATATCTTTTAAGCCACAATACTTTGAGAATGGAATTGAGATTTGAGCTCAGAGACCGATGATAAGTTTTATAACCTCGGGGCCAGAGCTTTCAAAAGCAACAGATTTCCAACTTTTGTCAAACTGCAAAGTCTGCTATGTATACTGATACAACAAATGGTACTATGCGGCGTCACTTAATAGTAAATAAAACAAGATCTGTTTAAAAACACAATGCCCCCTCTGGATGACCGTTGACCTGAAAATGCGCAGATCCTGTAGAGATTGTCATGATGACACCATATTGCTCACCACAAAAGAAGACCTTTAGAGAAGAATTTTTCACTTTTTTCCGGTGTATGAGCCCGAATAAATCAAGTGAGCCCCGGGGTTGGTCAATCTTGACTTTGAACAAACATGACAGTGGACAGATGACACATGCTAATTAATGCGGCAGAACACATCAGTAAGTTAATGAATGCAAAAGTAAAATCTTACTTCAACTTGAAAATTTTATCACAAGTTTGGTTATTACAAGTTTGGTTGGACCTTGCAACCAAACTTGTAATAAAAACCAGACTTGTAATAATTATTACAAGTTTGACTGTATGGATAGATGGTATTTTGAATATGACAAAATGAAGGTCATTTCAAGCGCTAGTGACCTTAATTGGGTCAGCACGTGCTAATTAATGGGGCGGAACACATCAGTAAGTTAATGAGTGCAAAGGTAAAATCTTACTTCAACTTGAAAATTTTATTACAAGTTTGGTTATTACAAGTTTGGTTGGACTTTGCAAACAAACTTGTAATAAAAACCAGACTTGTAATAATTATTACATGTTTGACTTAAAGGATAGATGGTATAATGAATATGAAAAAAAGAAGGTTATTTCGAGCGCTAGTGACCTTTATTAATTCAGCACGTGCTAATTAATGGGGCGGAACACATCAGTAAGTTCATGAGTGCAAAAGTAAAATCTTACTTCAACTTGAAAATTTTATTACAAGTTTGGTTATTACAAGTTTGGTTGAATCTTGCAACCAAACTTGTAATAAAAACCAGACTTGTAATAATTATTACATGTTTGACTGCATGGATAGATGGTATATTGAATATGAAAAAAGAAGGTCATTTCAAGCGCTAGTGACCTTAATTAGGTCAGCACGTGCTAATTAATGGGGCGGAACACATCAGTAAGTTCATGAGTGCAAAAGTAAAATCTTACTTCAACTTGAAAATTTTATTACAAGTTTGGTTATTACAAGTTTGGTTGAATCTTGCAACCAAACTTGTAATAAAAACCAGACTTGTAATAATTATTACATGTTTGACTCAATGGATAGATGGTATATTGAATATGAAAAAAGAAGGACATTTCAAGCGCTAGTGACCTTAATTAGGATGCACGTGCTAATTAATGGGGAAAACACATCAGTAAGTTCAGGAGTACAAAATTAAAATCTTACTTCAACTTGAAAAATTTATTACAAGTTTGGTTATTACAATTTTGGTTGGATCTTGCAACCAAACTTGTAATAAAAACCAGACTTGTAATAATTATTATAACTAAAAGTGATAAAATACTAACATACCATACCAAGTATTCCTACCATGTTAACTTTTCTGGTCTGATTCATGGTACATCGCGAGAATACTCAAAATGAGGGATGCGATTACTAAAGATGATGATGATGATGTTGCAACAGTGACTGTTTAGCAGGTGAACTGCCTATATGCAGTATGTGATACTTATAAATCACCTAAATTCTAAGTTATTGCTACACCCACTTCCATGGAGATCTCGGGATGTTTTAACATAAACACTGTCATTAACTTTGATTAATACCAGTTTATTGTTTAGAGTTTTTTCAGTGCTTTATTTTTCTGAAGTTGTACAAACCACTGAGGCCAGAAGAACAGGATAGTGGATACTCACTATATTACTTAAAGCTGACTTCATGTTTCTAATAAAATATAATGTATGTTGATCCATAAAACAAACTATTCAAACATCCATCAAGTTTCAACTTCTTTCTTTGCAATATACTTCATCTTTATTGATACAAAACTCAACAAACAGTCATACACTCTTGTAACTTTGGGATAGTTGAAAATAGCATTAACCAGAAAGCATTAATTTATGTTTCAAAAGAAAAGATAAAATTTCGATTAATAATAAAAAATTGATCGAAAACCCTTGCCCAATTATTTTCAATGATCAATTATAAAAATGGACTGATTATGCATCCCTAATTTCAACCTTATTTTCCATCAAAGCAGACTATTCAATATATATCCACAATTATACTTACAAACCAGATATTTCTGCATAATTTAAATGGGATGTTGTTTTCCTCAGCAGATCTACTTTTTCACTTGGTGTCCCATTTTCCAACTTCTCATTCAACACCAAGCCTTGATAACGTGTCAAAAAATCAGTGTGAGCTTCATTTACACTCATCTTCATCACCTATAATAAATGTACAGGCTTAAACATGGAACATAATTATTGTTATGTCTATCAGGGACTTATATGTATTATAAGTCCCTGTTTCTATTGATATAGCTACATTAAACAGTGTTGTTAGTTATTCATTTCAATACGCTTCAAATAAAAGAATACCAAAACATTATGGTCAGCGAAAACTTGGCAAAAGAATTTACATGTGGCATCCTAGTCTTGCACCAAATTTGACAGGCCAACAATGATGTTAGTGTTGAGACCAGAATTATATAGTCTATTTGTCAAAAAATGAAAAAACTTCAAGATGAATCCTTAAATGACAAGTTACGATCTGAACTTTCGGTATCATCTAGATCTAAATGCTTATAATCATAGGGGACTGAAACAAACTAAGCATATATGTCAGCTCAGTTGGTAGAGCATCTGACTTGCAAGCAGGAGTTCACGGGTTCGAGCTCCGCATCGGGTAGTCTGGAGTTCCTTCCCCTTACACTATGTTATCGGGTCAGGCAAAGTGCAATAATGGCGGCGTCCTCTGTACATTTTCTTATATCAAGTGATCAAGTGCTTGTGAGGGTTGGTAATGAATCCTATTTATATAATATATATCATAGATGTCCGTTTTTTAGATGATCACAAAAGATTTGTTGGAAACTATGAAGACTCGTCACGTCTGAAATTATAGCTACTTCATGAAATACATATAAGTCCTTGACCGTACTTAGTCTTCTATAAATTTTCATTTTTGCGAGTTTTTACCCTACTTCGAACCTTCTTAATCTTAGTCAACCGTAGTGACACTACGCTTAACTACGTACAAACTGAACTACGGTCAACTACGTGCGAGACCGTAAATGTGACCGCCGCTTAAATAAGAAAAGAAAAACATTTTTTCACGCCTAAGTGTAATCATGATGATTTAATGTTAATTTCAGTAGTGAAAATAATTGTATTGTAAGCTATAATGTATTTATATGCGGAATAAAATAAAATTACTATTTGACTGTGCATACAATAACATAATTATTACTAGGATTCTTGAATTTTGTCTTTTCATGATATCCGCATTTTCAAAATTAATTTTACTGATTAAACAAATTAATGTCAATATCATACGTTTCTGTCCATTTTAACGACGTACATATTAGTTGGGACATGCTCAAGTCTTATCAGAGATCCAAAAGTAATGTATACAGTGAAATATCGATTTTTGGATTAAGACAACAGATTTTATCTGTTACGCGTGACTGACTTTATTATTTTATGACCCCTAATAAAGTCAGCATAACGCAAGCAAGGAGGGTAATAATAGGTAGATTGCATATAAACCCCTGAATTTTAGTTGTTTCCCTTGAAAATTGATCAGATACTCGACAAGGCCATGTCCGCCAAAGTTGGACATGTTAGTTATATAACTTTTATTTGTAAATCTAGACCTAAATTAGCGGAGTAATATCAAAGTAAAACATGCAACATTGTGTGTATATAAGTCCTTGATGCGAATAATTTAACGAAGAAATACTAGTATTAAAACAATAATTAAGACAATGGAATATAATATATGTTGCAAAATGATGCAGTACATGCTGGTACAGTTTATGTCTTTATAGATCCCTTATCACTGTGTCCGTCCTTGCAATGTCAAAATCCTCCACCAATAAGCCCAAAACCAATGAATTGGCCTATACTTTTAATAAGATATTTAGGTCTACTTAATTAAGTCACCTCAGCGCCAATTAACACATAATCTTTAGCAGGGATGCTATATGTAGGCTAATATAGCATCCCTGTCTTTAGTAACTGAAGGAATGCTGTATTCTGAAGAAGACCCATGCTATACATATATACATAGTATAGGCAGAGACGTATCTTTGGATAAACCAAGGACTTATATAAGTCCTTGGATAAACGCATGGAGCTGTCATGAACATAAGATAACTAACTGGATTTCATCATATATATTCGCATAGAAAGTCTACGACATGTTCTATAAAGAATCAGACCTGTATGTATACCAGATATATATAATGTTATCTATGTCTGGGTATATTAGAGATGTAGTATAGCATCCCTGGGAATATGTACCTGAATGAATGTACAATTTTTTTATCTTCTTGAATCTTCGGAATTATTATTACTAACTTCGAAATTACGCGCCAAAATAGACATTGAGGGTAAAATCCGAAGTAATCCGGTTCGTACATCAAAAGCATTCATCACGACGAATTTCGTACTAAAGAAACGCGCTCTAAATATGTGATCGCCTAGGCTATCATACTCGAAAAGTGGCAGTACCGACATAAAAGCGTTTGTAATTTATATTATGTTTAACAATATGCAATTAAAACATATTTATTTTATGTGACAAACTTTATATTACTTGTTGTATGTCTAGCCCCGCATAACTAGCTTAGTTCTCGGACATTAAAATCTGGACAGAAAAAAAATATGTACAAACGTGAAAGAATTAAGTTACTTTGGTTTAAACCTGTTCATTAAACAAAACAAGCATTGCTTCCAAGAATTAATAGTATATGTATTACATCGTTCAAAACCTAGCAATATAAAAGTTGAAACAAGTATTCAGTCAAATGATAAATTGTTAAAATTAAAACTGAATTATTTTGTAATAGGAGGAGGAAAATAATGTACTCGGTGCGTAGTTTGGTTCCAGGACGTGCTCTACAATTACGTCAGGCAAAGCTCAATAATGGCGGCCTTCAGTGGTAATGCACAGACAACAGAATATTTTGACTGACAATTTGTGATGTTATGCCAAGGACTTATATACATACATGCCTAATTTTAATTGTTTATGTACTAATATTGTAACAGCGGTGAGATATTTTAATGATCTTTCTTATTTGTTGATATATATACTTTCATGAAGTAGCTATAATTTCAGACGTGAGTCTTCACAGATTCCAACAAATCTTTTGTGATCATCTAAAAAACGGACATCTATGATATATATTATATAAATAGGATTCATTACCAACCCTCACAAGCACTTGATCACTTGATATAAGAAAATACCCATACTTTAGAATGTACAGAGGACGCCGCCATTATTGCACTTTGCCTGACCCGATAACATAGTGTAAGGGGAAGGAACTCCAGACTACCCGATGCGGAGCTCGAACCCGTGAACTCCTGCTTGCAAGTCAGATGCTCTACCAACTGAGCTGACATATATGCTTAGTTTGTTTCAGTCCCCTATGATTATAAGCATTTAGATCTTGATGATACCGAAAGTTCAGATCGTAACTTGTCATTTAAGGATTCATCTTGAAGTTTTTTTGACAAATAGACTTTATAATTCTGGTCTCAACACTAACATCATTGTTGGCCTGTCAAATTTGGTGAAAAACTAGGATGCCACATGTAAATTCTTTTGCCAAGTTTTCCCTGACCATAATGCTTTGGTATTCTTTCATTTGAAGCGTATTGAAATAAATAACTAACAACACTGTTTAATGTAGCTATATCAATAGAAACAGGGACTTATAATACATAAGTCCCTGATAGATATAACAATAATAATGTTCCATGTTTAAGCCTGTACATTTATTATAGGTGATGAAGATGAGTGTAAATGAAGCTCACACTGATTTTTTGACACGTTATCAAGGCTTGGTGTTGAATGAGAAGTTGGAGAATGGGACACCAAGTGAAAAAGTAGATCTGCTGAGGAAAACAACATCCCATTTAAATTATGCAGAAATATCTGGTTTGTAAGTATAATTGTGTATATATATTGAATAGTCTGCTTTGATGGAAAATAAGGTTGAAATTAGGGATGCATAATCAGTCCATTTTTATAATTGATCATTGAAAATAATTGGGCAAGGGTTTTCGATCAATTTTTTATTATTAATCGAAATTTAATCTTTTCTTTTGAAACATAAATTAATGCTTTCTGGTTAATGCTATTTTCAACCATCCCAAAGTTACAAGAGTGTATGACTGTTTGTTGAGTTTTGTATCAATAAAGATGAAGTATGTTGCAAAGAAAGAAGTTGAAACTTGATGGATGTTTGAATAGTTTGTTTTATGGATCAACATCCATTATATTTTATTAGAAACATGAAGTCAGCTTTGAGTAATATAGTGAGTATCCACTATCCTGTTCTTCTGGCCTCAGTGGTTTGTACAATTTCAGAAAAATAAAGCACTGAAAAAACTCTAAACAATAAACAGGTATTAATCAAAGTTAATGACAGTGTTTATGTTAAAACATCCTGAGATCTCCATGGAAGTGGGTGTAGCAATAACTTAGAATTTAGGTGATTTATAAGTATCACATACTGCATATAGGCAGTTCACCTGCTAAACAGTCTCTGTTGCAACATACCATGAATCAGACCAGAACAGTTAACATGGTAGGAATATTTGGTATGGTATGTTAGTATTTTATCACTTTTAGTATGATCAAAGTGTAGGAACACACAGTTAATGTCAAACATAATTTGCAATGCAGAGACATAAAAAGACTATGTGACTCTTTGCAGTATTTAAAACATGTATATCTCAAATGTAGCACCGCCTGGGCACATCAATTACTTTTTCTTAGTAAAGATATTCTGATTCAATCCATGTTTAATGATCTGTCTAAATTTGGTTTTATTTCAGAGTGAAAAGAGCTGATTTTGGAAGTATGAGGTTACATAATGATGATGCTTATGCTAAAATAGTAGATTCCTTTGATGATATGACAGGTATATTTTCTGTATCAAATAATTTCAGTACTCTAATGTGACAAGATTGAAATGAATTATCAATTGTGATTTGAATTAGATTGAAACTGTTCTGTTTTTTGTTCATATTAACCAATAGCCCCTTGTTGCTGTGTGTTCAAATCCTACCCTGCACCAGGAAAAAAATCACTTGTGACAAGGCTGTCCTGTTAGCTTACAGATGGTCCATGGTTCTGCAGGGTCTTCTTCCATAGTTAAAGCTTTAAACTTCACCAAATGACCCTGTTTATCGGTGCAATGTTAAACTGCATGTCTTGGATGTCAGTCTGTAATTGTCTAGATCTATCTCAGCTACTGAGAACTAATTCTGAGTCAGGATGTTGTATGTGGTATTTGTGGTAAAATTGTCATAAAACATAGATTTTATTATCATGAGTATTGCGACTTCCTATCATCTGTCTGTTATTGAGATCATATACTTCTTGGTGATGTAATACGAAGATGTAATTGTAAATACATTTACTGTTGCAGACAATTGTAATTTTATCTGTTTTATGTTGAGACAATGAGATATTTACTTTGTTTGGTTATTTATAGATTTCCTGTAGGTTCTAATTCACTATCATGTTTATATAAATACAAGGGAGGTAATTGTGAAAAAAGTGTTTCTTCTTTGTTTAGATGCTGTCCCTTTTGTTGCGAACCTGTCGTCTTAATCAATAAAAGTACTAAGTTAAGCTATTTTTCAAACCTTAAATTATTAAAGCTTCAGAACTTAAATGTTTTGTTAAATGCTGTCAAAATCCATAAGTAGTATTATCATTTTAGACTGACTACTTTTTTGACTTAAGAACTAAAATCTCCTGTGCATAAACATGATGACATTATGTACAAAAAGTTCTCTTGCTTTGACTACTTGTAGTCTAACACATAAATATTTTTATTAATAAAATTTCAGGGTTAAACAACTATGCTGAAGGAGCATTGGCAATCTGCAGTAACAACAAAAATGGTACTTCCTTTTTAGTACAATGTTAACTTTCATTCTCTGCATGACTTGTTTGAATTTAATATAACATTAAAATTGTACATAGAATAACTGGATAGCGGATACATTAATTTACTGCTTAGATTTGAAACTTTAATTCCAGTTTCTATGCATTTTTTTCTGTTTTATTTTTTTCCTGAATATTGATTGAGTTGATTCTATGAGGGTGAGTTATAAAACATGGACTCAACGGTTTGTTGGTCTTTAATTGGAAGTTAATTGTATTGCAGTCAAGTCATTGTTAGCAGCCACATTTGAATAAAGGTCACTCTGATAATAAAGGCCATTCTATTAAAAACAACCATTGATTTTTTAGGACAAAATGACCTCTGAAGAAAGGCCACCTGTCAAAAAGGCAACACTATGTATTTTCAAAGGGGGGCCTTTGTTCACAGGTTTGACTGTACATTAGCATTGCTTGCTATAAAAAAGCTGTAACTTTGTTTTCATGGCGATTTTAAAGGCATACAATTTTGAATGTTTTTTATATGAATTTTTAAGACAGCCAAAATTGGAAAAGTTCATTGACATTGGAAACTGTTAAACAAATGTCATGTGTCCGTAAAGTATTGGAGAACTCTTCAAAAGTAAGTCTTACTTTTTTTCCTTTTTAAAAATTTGTATTAATTGGGACACATTTGCTAGAGATAAGTTAAAATTAGTATATATCACTACATAGATATCTATTTTTTTCATGTATGACCAAATAATTGATATTTGTTTGGAAGGACGACCCAATTTGAATACTGAAATTGGTAGTATATGTAGTTGCCATCCATATTTATTAATTTATCTATGTATGTCAGTACTTATCCATCATAATTGCATGTTGTTTCATTTTATTGACTTAAACTATTGCAGAATGATATTTGCATATTCAATTATTTGCATATTTTTCTCCCCATAATGAAGGAGAGATGGTCTTTGTAATTGTCTACTTGTTATTAATTACAATAAGATGCAGACAACTGCCGAGACCATTAATATTCTTATTCATCAATATTTTGTGCAGGGCATCACTTTTGAGGTCTAATACATTTTCAATTTCACCCATTAAACTATGATAGTTGTTATCTGGAGGACCTTGACCTTTGTCTGAGAGGTTTAGGGTTGTTCATCTCTAATTGCCATTTTGTTTTTATTTTTGATGCCAAAACATTACTTCTTCCAGTGTAGACACATGCTTTAAGGTATTTAAGGGGTTATATAAATGTGCCTAGCTGTCGCATAGAAAAAGTCTGTGACAACTTAATTGTCAATGTATGTATAGCAATGATAATGACTACCATTCCTTGTTTATCACATTTTGATGTCCGTGATTTAGTACCAGTACAAGTATGATTCATTCTATTTTCTTGTATCATTTTTATATAAATCTACAATGAACTTTTGTGTGTAAAGCAAAAACCAATGAGTACTTCATTTTATTCCAGGAAGATGGTTCTGATGTTTTGTCGAAACATAAACTGTCTGACATTCTTATAATGTGCCAGAAAGAAAATATTCCTGTTTCCGTATCTAATGACACTGTGCCCCAACATCAGAAAGCATTATCATCAAAATTTAATTTTCTGAAACCTAAACAAACCAGTCACCAGACAGGAAACCAGTCGACTGATAAATTACTCAGTCTTTATAATGATCAGAGCTTGGAAAACCAGTCTATTGGCCAAAATGAAGGTGTAACCAATCCACGTTACACACAGAATATGC
The DNA here is from genome assembly GCA_964023205.1 of Lutraria lutraria. Classification (NCBI taxonomy): domain Eukaryota; kingdom Metazoa; phylum Mollusca; class Bivalvia; order Venerida; family Mactridae; genus Lutraria; species Lutraria lutraria. The sequence goes on along the minus strand of OZ026836.1, from coordinate 4,509,019 downwards.
ATAGCAAACCTGGGATTCAGGCTGATCATCAAGGTGTGGGACATTCTATGTCAAACTCCAATGAAATTGCAGGTGTGTCAAGGACCCCTCTGTTCTCATCAGGTGGTAAGTTGTTAGTAATGATATTTCATTTGATAAATAACCTTAAACTTAAACATTAACTTAATTTTATCATCTGTGCCTATTTACTTACATTTCCAAGAAGTTCAAATATTTGACTGAATTTTTGTGAAAATCGTAATTTGTGACAAATCATATTCTTAGTTTTAGGTCATTTTAACTAAAAAAATGTCATGCTTTATTTTTTGCAGCAAAAGGTCAGACATCCAATAGATATAGTGATGGTTCATTGAATAGACAGTCTATTCATAGAGAGGTATAGTATGAGAGAGATTTGTAGTGTCTTTGTGTTCGTACATGAAAGGAAGCTTTCCTCTATTTGTTTTCAAATTTGACTTTGGCTGAATCTGAACATCTAACACTACTTATATATTACAGTTGAAAATCATTAGAACTACATCACTCAAATAGTAAATTTTTGTAAACATTTTAATTAAAAAACCTGCTTTTGACTTCTCTTATGTTTCATGTAAAAATGATATTTTAACCAACAATCTTATGATGACATTTTTTATGTAAGGACCTCATATTTCTGTTCATAAGTCAAATTATTTTAGAATCCATTGATGACAGCCTACTGTTCTTTAAATTACTTATACATGAGTAATGTTGTGTTCTAACCAATCTGTAGACATACACAATGCTCAAAAGTAGATGCCAAAGTAATTCATTATTAAATTTAACAATATAGGTGGCAATGTTTCTGATACTGTTCACCAAATTATACATTTGAATAAAAGCCAATTACATATTCAAACAAAAGTGTCTGGCAGTCCATTGATATTAGTTACAGTTTACAGTCAAGCCCTGTCAATAAAGGCCACATTACATCTTTCCCAATGATGGCCTTTGTTCACAGGTTAAACTGTATATTATATATTAATTAGATTTGTAATTATTTATCTTGTAAAGATTTCCGTTTATTATCAATTACTGTATCAACATTTTTTTTTTCACATTTCACTAATAACTTTTTCAGCCATAGTTTTCTTAGGGAGCCACTACTTGTAGAATGAGGGCCATTGATTACAGAGATACTGGAATTAGTTTATCAGTCTGCAGTATTGATGTATTATCTATTCACGTTATATACATTTGGCTGTTATGATTCTTTTACGGCTTCAATTTGTCATTCATCTTAAAGAAGTAACTAATGAACTGAGTGTTTAATTGGTTTCTCATAGGTTGTTATCCAATCACTCAAGTTAACTAATGTCACATGACTTAATATTAACAATTTTATAATAAACAAGAATTTGAGTAGTCCTCAATGATTTACAATTTAAACAAATCACATCAGTCATGTATTGCTCTGAATCGATGATACAAATTTCATAAATTTGTTCAAAATGAAGTTAATTATCCAAACATAGTAACATTATGTATGTATTCCTGACAGCTCTAGTGAGCTTTACTGGTATTATCCCTTGTTCTCATATTTTTGGGTCAACGGCATAATCCATGATAAATTATGCATCCTATCTGAAATACCAATGTATCAGTTTACGTGTGAAACTTCAGGTGCCAGTTCTTATTTTTGTCTCATATTTTATGTAAATGTTACATGTCTGTATACCAACTTTGAAATTTAAAGCATTCATATAGTATTTATTCATCTTGCCAAAAAAGTCAGCTTGGCATTTCACATGTTATTATATGTTGCATTATATGTGCATGGGCTGCTGGCCTAAATATGTCTTGTAAATAGATGAAGGGTAACTTATACTCATCCATGTTTCAGCCATACTGTGGCAAAAGATCATACAATCAGACGGAAGAAAATTCTGAGGATGAAAGACATACAAGACCAACAAATATCTTCAAGACTGCTAAGCAACAATTAGTATGTACCATGTATGATAATGATAGCAAAAGTATCAATACTTACAATTACAAAAAGAAAAACATCATGATAATAAAAAAATAATCTTTTAAGTCTTCAAATTAAGTTTTCTTAAACTGTTAAAATTGAAAGTTCATGTATTCTGATAGCAATTCTGTAAAAGTATTTAGATTTATTTGTTCCTCATGACAACCTTTACAAGGACCTTAGCATTTAGGTCAAGGTCACCTGAAGGGGGCATTGTGTCTTAAAACTGTGTTTTATGTTTTAATTGAAAACCAAAAGCTGGAATTTATTAAACTTATTCTTTTTTAAGGATTGTTTGAACTTCCTAATTTTTCTAATAATAATTATTATTATTATTGATAAATTTTTAAGGATATTGATAATCAAAAAAAGTATGGAGGTGGTGCATCCAACAGTGGGCAAGTCAACACAGCTGCTTACGGTACTGGGAAAAAATCTCTTGGCACCAGGTATGCTGTTTAGTTTTTCTTATGGCAACAGTGGAGAAGTAAAACAGTCCCAGTTACTTGAATTACATTTCTTTTTATTGTCATATAACAAGATTTCTTTCTTTTAAGATATGAAATCTGGATGATAAATATTTAGCATTATTGAAAATGTGCGAAGTGGTATAACCTTATTTTTAAGAAATTTTTTAGATTTCAAGTAAATGGAGACTGTATTTTAAAAAGAAAGACCCCTATCTTAACTTGTGTATTACATATTGTTTATGTCTTTCCACTTTGAATCTGAACATTTTTACATGAGATTACAGTCAAACCTGTGAACAAAGGCCACTCTTTGGAAAAAGAAATATGGCCTATATTAACAGGTGGCCTTCTTTCAGAGGTCATTTTTTCCTAAATAATCAATGGCAGTTTTTGTATATTTTATTTGTATTTGTATATATTGATGATACTAAATTCTTTATCAACTTGTACTGATCATTTTTTCAGACGAGGGTTGAACAGCAAGTTTGTACCTCCTGTTATTAACAAGGAAGAGGAAGAAATTGGGTAAATCTCATTTGATACATATGTAATTACTAATTATGTTAGATGGTGTTTACTACCTGATATTGCGCTATCATAAATTGTTTGTTAAGAAAGGCATATATTGAGCAATTTTGTTTAATGAAATGAAGAACTGTATTATATATTTCTTTGTAATTATTGTAATTGTGTCTTTTTCTTGATATTTGCTTTATTAAACTACCATGTGTTTTGTGTGTCCTTGAAACACATTGTACTTGAGGATGACGTAACTTAAGATTATTATCCTGAATTATTATACCCCGCAAACGATGTTTGAGAGGGGGTATGTTGGAGTTACTCTATTGGTCATCAGTCAGTCTGTCCGACCATCTGCATACAATATCACAAGTTTGTGGAGCGAACTTCTTCCACCTACCTTAAGCAAATGAAATTTGAAATATGTCATCACCATAAAGTGTAGATTTGCAAGACACAATTTTCATGCCGAGTGATCCACACATTCCAGAGTTATGTGCCCTTGAACTTAGCCATATAGTGTGTACTATCGCATTCTAAGTGTCAAAGTGGGTTATTTGTCACTTCTGTGACGATGCTCTAGTTTCCCTTTAAGTTGTTATTTGTCACAATTTTGTATAATTAGAGTCTAATTTTGTTGTCTTATACATGTGCCCTTCAGTTAAGTGTACAACAATCAGATTATATTACCTTTGTTGCATTCATTGGTTGATTTGATATGATATTTGATTGATATGTAAAAAAACGTTATAATTTATCTTATATAGAAACCATGCAGCTAATACTATTACTCGAGCTGTTTTGAAAACTGGGGGAAGTGATAAGCGAGCTGTTGGTGGGAATAATACAGAAAGTATGGATGACGAGAACTTGAAAGGAATTGAACCTAAAATGGTTGAACTTATTATGAATGAGGTATATTGGGTATTTTTAATTATAAAAGATACTAAGCGCAATCATTAAAATATTTATTTGTTTGAACCCTTGTGTGTGCATTAGAATATGGCATTTAGATACACTGAGCCATATTTCTAATCATATGTCTTGTATTTAATAGCATTTGAAGAAAATCGTTGAACGCACCAGATTGGCTTTTAACATATACTGTCCAATATTTACTTTGAATACTCTATTTTTGTGTAGATTGGTTGTAACTACATGTATTGTAAAACTTAAATTAATCTACATTGTTTGGTTTTGTTTCAAGAACCAAGATTTATAAGGTGGACATTTAGAAAATCATCTCAGCTAGTGGGTTGTTACATAGCTATAGTGTATCTTACTGTAAATAAGTAAAACCATTAGTTGGTAATATAAATATTAGGTGAACATTATGAATTGAAATGTTGCATACAGATAACCCATAGGTTCTAACTGATCTTAAGTATAACCCATAGGTTCTAACTGATCTTAAGTATAACCCATAGGTTCTAACTGATCTTAAGTATAACACATAGGTTCTAACTGATCTTAAGTATAACACATAGGTTCTAACTGATCTTAAGTATAACACATAGGTTCTAACTGATCTTAAGTATAACCCATAGGTTCTAACTGATCTTAAGTATAACACATAGGTTCTAACTGATCTTAAGTATAACACATAGGTTCTAACTGATCTTAAGTATAACACATAGGTTCTAACTGATCTTAAGTATAACACATAGGTTCTAACTGATCTTAAGTATAACACATAGGTTCTAACTGATCTTAAGTATAACACATAGGTTCTAACTGATCTTAAGTATAACTCATAGGTTCTAACTGATCTTAAGTATAACACATAGGTTCTAACTGATCTTAAGTATAACACATAGGTTCTAACTGATCTTAAGTATAACTCATAGGTTCTAACTGATCTTAAGTATAACAAGATTCAAGATTCTTTATTTGTAACGTAAACATATATACATGTTTCTGGTTACATGATCCAATGAATTATATATACAAATAACAATAGCAAAACATTTATAAGTTATTCAAGTATATATACAATTTACATGTGATGCAATTCAAACACGAAATTAATAAACATAAGATATACTGCAAATTCAAGATATCTTATTATGAGGAAGGACTAAAATTTACAGGTGGCAGTTACATTAATTAACATTATTAATAATATTTTTTCTAATAACAAATGCTTCATATACAAACTTACATAGTCTGTACAAAATACCAAAATTTTCATTTCTCATTAACTCAATAAATTTTTCTACATTTGGTTTACCATAAAAGTATATCTTTATATATTTCTTATGAATCACATTGTAAGCTGGACAAATACATATAAAATGAAACTCATCTTCTAGATCTCTACTATTACATATTAAACAATATCTCGGATTTTGATCAATTCTGTTATTTCCATAACGTCCAGTTTCAATTCTCAAATCATGCGCTGATAGTCTTAATTGTGAAAAAGTTTTTTGAAATTTACAGGGAATTCTATCTAGATAATATTCAAAAGAAAACTTTGTTTTAAAAAATTTATACAAACATATTAGAACTATCGTCTAGATGTACATGCCAGGATTGCAAAAAAATATCTATCAGTCTCTGTTTAAACAATGAAACAAACATTTTAACATCAACATATTCAGGATGAGACCAAATTTCCGAAAACCCATGACTATCTAATAAAAATTTAACTCGGTATAACCAGTTACGTTTGCCTTCTATGAAGTCATCAAATAATGATTTGTATAAATGGTGTACAATAATATTTTCACTATTTACAACCTTTAACCAATATTTTACAATTCTAACATATCTATTTACATATAATGGATATCGTTGGTCTCACCGTATACAGCCATACTGCTGGTGGAATGTTTAACAAATAAAAGCTTTTTACAAAAATTTAAGTGAACTCGTTCAATTTCTTTATTTTTGCTGAATCCCCAAATTTCACAACCGTAACTTAAAATAGAGGTCACAAAGGAATCAAATAATTGACACATTGTACTAGGTTTTAAACTTGACAGGTTTCGTGTATTTACTAACAATGTATTTAAAGCTTTTAAACCTTTGCCAACCAAAGTTTTTTGATTTAGAACAAAACTGCCCGTATAATTAAACACAGTTCATAAGTAATTAAAATTGTCAATGACTTCTAATTGAATACCATTATAAAACCATTTTTCTTCAGATTTTAAACGCCCCCTTTTTCTAAAAAACATAATTTTACTTTTGTCAGGATTAACTTCTAGACCCCAATTAATGCAATATGTTTGTAAAAGGTTAAGACTGTTTTGTAGATCTGATGGAGTTTTACCTAAAATGACCATATCATCGGTGAATAACATAAGAATAAATGAAATTTCATGCAAAGTAATACCAGAGTTATTTTCATCTTGTAAAAACAGTTCTAAATCTTCTAAAAATAAAGAGAAAAGTATCGGTGACATTACCTCCCCTTGTTTTAAACCAATTGAACACTCAAGGAAATCTGAATATGATTTACAGCCCCTAACTCTAGCCTTGACGTTAGAATACATAACTCGAATGATTCTTAGTACTTTACCACGCAGCCCTAAATTATAAAGTTTAAACCAAAGACATAGCTATAGTGTATCTTACTGTAAATAAGTAAAACCATTAGTTGGTAATATAAATATTAGGTGAACATTACGAATTAAGTGTAACACATAGGTTCTAACTGATCTTAAGTATAACACATAGGTTCTAACTGATCTTAAGTATAACTCATACGTTCTAACTGATCTTAAGTATAGCACATAGGTTCTAACTGATCTTAAGTATAACACATAGGTTCTAACTGATCTTAAGTATAACCCATAGGTTCTAACTGATCTTAAGTATAACACATAGGTTCTAACTGATCTTAAGTATAACTCATACGTTCTAACTGATCTTAAGTATAACTCATAGGTTCTAACTGATCTTAAGTATAACCCATAGGTTCTAACTGATCTTAAGTATAACCCATAGGTTCTAACTGATCTTAAGTATAACACATAGGTTCTAACTGATCTTAAGTATAACTCATACGTTCTAACTGATCTTAAGTATAGCACATAGGTTCTAACTGATCTTAAGTGTAACCCCTAGGTTCTAACTGGTTTTAAGTATAACACATAGGTTCTAACTGATCTTAAGTATAACACATAGGTTCTAACTGATCTTAAGTATAACACATAGGTTCTAACTGATCTTAAGTATAGCACATAGGTTCTAACTGATCTTAAGTATAACACATAGGTTCTAACTGATCTTAAGTATAACACATAGGTTCTAACTGATCTTAAGTATAACCCATAGGTTCTAACTGATCTTAAGTATAACCCATAGGTTCTAACTGATCTTAAGTATAACACATAGGTTCTAACTGATCTTAAGTATAACTCATACGTTCTAACTGATCTTAAGTATAGCACATAGGTTCTAACTGATCTTAAGTGTAACCCCTAGGTTCTAACTGGTTTTAAGTATAACACATAGGTTCTAACTGATCTTAAGTATAACACATAGGTTCTAACTGATCTTAAGTATAACACATAGGTTCTAACTGATCTTAAGTATAGCACATAGGTTCTAACTGATCTTAAGTATAACTCATACGTTCTAACTGATCTTAAGTATAACACATAGGTTCTAACTGATCTTAAGTATAGCACATAGGTTCTAACTGATCTTAAGTATTACTCATACGTTCTAACTGATCTTAAGTATATACCCATAGGTTCTAACTGATCTTAAGTGTAATATCTCACCATTAATATCATGTGTACATTGATTCCATTAAAAGAAATATACAATGTTTTTACATTTTTATGCAATTGCAAAAGAGGAATGTGTATTGATGTACATTAGCAGAGAGTACATGTAGGCTTAAGTCAGAGTAATTCATTTCTAAAGATGTCAATTTGTTATATCATACACAAGAGAATATGATAGGCAAAACACGATCCACAGAATAATATTTGTTAGTCCACACCTATTGTAAATTTAATGAAAAAACATGCAAAGGGATTTCACAGTTAAGACAAAGTATTGATAGCTTATCACACTTAGTCTAACTGTTATGCAGATACTGTAGGTGTGGTCATTAACATTTGAGACTGGATTGGGGATGATTCCAGTATTCTATATGAATCATTTGGAATGAACTCAACTGTAATTTATGGTTTCACAAATAATAGATCAAATGTTTGAAGAATCTTCAAATATTGGTATGAAGTTGGTGCCTGCTTTTTGCAGTAGGTCAAGTTTGATAATGGGTCATTTCTGTTCAAAAACTAGGCCACTAGGGCAAATTGCTGGAAAACCTTGTGAACACTCTAGAAGTCACTGTTTTGATTGGATCATCATGAAACCCTGTCAGAATGTTTGTCTTTATAATATCTTGGACGAGTTCAAAACATTGATGATCTGGAGTCAAAAACTAGGTTGCTAGGTCAAATCTAATGAAAAACCATGTTTACACTGTTGATTTCACAGTTACACCTTTTTTGGGTCACCTAGGGTCACGAGGTCAAATTTTAGGAAAACCTTATTAACACTGTAGATGTCAAATTTTGATTGTATCATCACCAAAACTTGTCAGAATGTTTATCTTAATGATATGTAAAATTAATTCGAACATGGATCATCTGGGGTCAAAAACAAGGTCATGAGGTCAAATCTTAAGAAAACCTTGTCTATGCTGTAGTTTTCATGGTTTTGATCGGATCTTGACCAAACCTTGTCAGAATGTTTTTCGTATTCGTACGTAGGACAAGTACTAACATGGGTCATCTGGGGTTAAGAACTAGGTCACAGGTTCGAAAACAATGTTTTAATGAGTGGAAAATGATTTTCATGTGAGCGATATAGGGCTAACTAGCTTTTATTACATTGTGCTGATTGAAAAGAAATGTTTTCAAGAGTATGTTTGTTGACTTAGTATTGGTTCAAAATAAAAAAGAAATAGAGTAAAAAAGATATTTCCCTACCAACCTACCCAAAATTTTCAACATGGGTAGCATTAGGGCAAAAATATATAATTTTAATTTAGGCCCTAAAAGACAACCACTTCTTTCTCATTCAATCAAACTTTCATATTCTGCACCTTTTTAATCCAGAATCCTCTCTAATACGAACACAACAGCTGGTCCCAATATTTTTTTATCATGTATTTAATACTAAAAAAACTTTGTAATCGGGAACCTTTTTAATCTAAAACCCTCTCTTATCAGAACACATATTGTCAGTCCAAACAAGTTTGGATCAGAATGGTCCTACTGTATCACTAAAACATATCTTTGATTTATGTTAGATTATGGATAATGGACCTCCAATGACATGGGATGATGTTGCTGGGTTAGAGTTTGCTAAGAAGACGATAAAGGAGATTGTTGTCTGGCCTATGCTGAGACCGTAAGTCTTCATCAATGAAATTAATACAGTCAAGTCAAATCTGTGAACAATGGCCACCCTAAGGAAGGACATTCTGAGGCCTTTATTTGAAGGTCATTTTGTTCTGTATAATCAATGACATATTTTTTTGTGATCATATACTTAGTCATTTTATTTGAATTTGTGACAACTTAGAAATAATGGTTGACTCTATTTTTCATTTTCTTAGCATTAATTATTTATCTATATTAATGCATCTGTATACATGTATTATGTGTCTGATTTCTTTCAGGGATATATTTACTGGGCTACGAGGTCCACCTAAAGGATTGTTACTGTTTGGTCCTCCTGGTACAGGCAAAACTTTGATTGGTTAGTAATGATGTAATGGTATTTTAGATTGACTAGTCCTAATTTAATAGTCTTTTTGATTGGTTAGTAAAGATGTAATAGTCTTTTTGATTGGTTAGTAATGATGTAAGAGTCCTTTTGATTGGCTAGAATGATGTAAGAGTCTTTTTGATTGGCTAGTAATGATGAACTAGTCTTTTTGATTGGTTAGTAAAGATTTAATAGTCTTCTTGATTGGTAAGTAATGATATAAGAGTCTTTTTGATTGGCTAGTAATGATGTAATAGTCTTTTTGATTGGTTAGTAATGATGTAATAGTCTTTTGATTGGTTGGTCTTTTTACCTATGGAATAAAATGCATTGATTAACTTCCTTGAATCTGATCTATTGTAATTCTATCAGGTTGCCTAGCATTTGCTGCAGTGTGTTAAAACATATAATTATTCTACCCTGTGTCATGTATTGTGCTCAAGTTTTGATCATCAGGTTAGATATTAGGGTTTAAAATCCAAGAACAAACACCAAATTAAATAGACATCTTTTCTAGATGATGAAAAGTTCAACAATTAACATGGTTTCAAAGCATATACATGTACTTTATCTAAAAGAATGAAGATAACCTTACATGTGTTAGTGCTACAATGTAATTGTAATGATTTGATAAATACTATCAATAAAATAACTAAGTTAACCCTTTAATCTTTTGAAACTTCACATACTAGTAACCCCTTTTAACAATTTTCTGTAACTTCACATACTAGTAACCCCTTTTCACAATTTTCTGTAACCATATAGAAATGTATTTCCTTTTGATACAGAAACATGTGTACAATACATAATTAACTAATCTTATATTGGACTTATCTTTTATCAGGGAAGTGCATAGCCAGTCAATCAAAATCAACATTCTTTTGTATAAGTGCTTCATCTCTTACTTCTAAATGGGTAAGTACAGCTGTGTTAGTCTATAAAATAAATTAAACTTTGAGAAAATAGGCAACTGAAGGATTTGAGACAGTATGTTCATTACATGTATGTACAGTTAATGTATGTATGTACCTCAAACTTCCATTTGGTTGTAAATGCTAATTATTGTCTGTGTTACATGTAGCATGATAAATTGTATTCACAGGAGGCCATTTACTAAAATGTGTTTGTAAAGGGATTATTTTAGCTCAAAGCATTTGAATCTATGTTTTTAGGATTGCATGACCGTAGTTTATCTCTGTTTTTGTGTAAGGGTTTCTTTAAGATTATAGGTACCGGTACCTTTTATGCATAAAAATAAGATTATGATGTCAGCTTTTTTATCATCTTTTGTTTAAATTTTCTCATCTAAGGTTGGTGAAGGGGAGAAGATGGTGCGAGCATTATTTGCTGTGGCTAGATCTAGACAACCTGCTGTGGTATTTATTGATGAGATTGACTCACTTCTTACACAAAGAACTGATGGTGAAAATGAAGCATCAAGAAGAATAAAGACAGAGTTTTTGGTTCAGTTGGTGAGAATTTTTATGTTTGTTCTGTATGAAAAAAGGTCATCTAAATTGATAGAATAAATTGAGGTCTCTTGAGCAACATCCTCAATTCAACAACTGCTTGATTTTTTCCCCATTGCACATCTTACCGGTATTCATTAATTCTCAACATCAGAGCAACAACATAATTTTGCTATTTCCAAAGGGTGTTACTTTGGAGAGGTTGCACTACATATATATTACTATTGTAATGATTCCCCTTAGAGTTAAGTCATATGTATGTATAATCTTTATTAAAGTTTTGTGTACATATAACATAAAAATCATCCATAACAGTGAAATATATCAAGTGTTGTATATAGCCATTCATGTATGAGGTATAGAAACAATGTGCACTATAAAAATCTGTTCAAATATATTCAATTTACCAGTATGTAGTGTATAACTACAGTAAAACACAGTTATGGTGAACTTTCATGTACAATCTTATATAGTGAAACATTTAATGTTCATAGTGACTTGTTTAAGTTCTTGAAGGGGCAACACGACATCTAAATTATGTTTGTGTTGTCCTCTGTTGACAGGAATAGAATTATTTGCTATTTTAAAATAACTTGTTGATTGTTTAGGCTGGTAAATGTTTATTTGGAAAACATGTTTGTATAAGTTAAACCAATGAAGCAGGTGTGGTCCTGTATTTGAACTTGGTTACATGTTATTTTGTTCTTATTTATTTTGAAATATTTTTCTTATGTACGCATATGGTTAAATAAATTTGATGAATTGGGATGGTGAGGCATGCATGTGTTTTTTTCTTTCAATAAATTTGTTTACTATGTATTATAGGATGGAGCATCAACGAGCTCTGAGGATAGGTTACTTGTAATTGGAGCGACTAATAGGTACGTAATGATGCTATTGTTGTTATGATACATCAAGTATTTAGGGTTGATCACTGGTACCAGTTTGTAACCTTTTAAAAGATTACTGGTACTGTAATTGATACTTTAGGTGTTTGAAAATGTTCCAATTCTCAATGAATCATCGTCTTTCAGGCTCTGTGCATCACAAGTAAGAAAGACAAATTCTTTTTGAAATTGATCATAACTTCAGTAATTGATAACAGGTTACACAAAAAACAAAGATATCAAGCTATATCTTGTCAGTTTTGGGTATCGCATGGTATCAATAATTACTAGTGTCTAAAACCTTGGTTTATGCTAATACAAAAACTTTGGTAACAAGTTAGTATAGAAATCTATAAGATGGATCTTGAGGTGGAAGACGTTTTTATCCTTTATTTATCATTTTATATATTTAGACCTCAAGAGATTGATGAAGCTGCTCGTAGAAGATTTGTGAAGAGGCTTTATATTCCTTTACCAGAATATCCAGCTAGAAGTACCATTATACTGAATTTATTGAGACAGCAAGCCTATGAATTAAATGAAGAACAATTAAACATCATATGTGATAAAACAGATGGTATGAATAAGGACTTTATTTTCAAAGATGAGTTAAGAATCATTACATGACATTGTATTGTTAATAACTATTATTGTACGAGTAATTCATTTTTAAAAATCTTGAATTTTTGATACATGAGGGAAGACGGAAGTTGCCTTTTTGATGAAGTGATACATGCTTCCAGTTATAGGTGACTGGTTTGGTTTGCCAATTCTTTTGTTTTTTGTTGAACTCTTCAAATAAATAGTGAGTTTGAAGCTACAGAAAAGATGGAAAGTTTTTCATTTCTAATTTCACTAGTCTCAAGTGGTGTTGATTGATTTCTTGATATTAAAAAGACATACACTTTAAGCATTGCTACTACATTGTGATTTAACAATTTCTCTTTGACAGGTTTTTCCGGTGCAGACATGGCCACACTTTGTCGTGAAGCTGCTTTAGGCCCTATCAGAGACATGTCGTTTGGCGACATAGAAAATATCTCGGCTGATCAGGTGACATTCTTAAACCCAGCTTATTTGTGACTTTGTATTTATTCTTAATGTATTGTATGCATTTTTGAAGTACCCGCTTATCTTGATCTCATTTTTCTTCATGGTAGAAACTATTTAATCTAAAATGATTACTACAGATACAAATTAATCCGTTATTACTGTTTCGGATTCAAGGAAGTTAATCAATGCATTTTATTCCATAGGTAAAAAGACTAACCAATCAAAGTCTATTACATCATAACTAACCAATCAAAGACTATTACACCATAACTAACCAATCAAAGACTATTACACCATAACTAACCAATCAAAGACTATTACACCATAACTAACCAATCAAAGACTATTACACCATAACTAACCAATCAAAGACTATTACACCATAACTAACCAATCAAAGACTATTACACCATAACTAACCAATCAAAGACTATTACATCATTTAATTTACTAACCAAATTCACCTAGAGCTTATTCATGGACATCAAGTTGTTTTTCTTTTTATTTATTCAGGTTCGGCCAATTGGTTTCAAGGATTTTGAGGAAGCTTTACACAATGTTAAGCCATCAGTATCTGACAAAGACTTGGATATCTATATTGATTGGAATAAAACATTCGGTAGTGGAGGTAGATGATGATGTAATTCATCTAACTTACAAGCATTTGTTTTGTTGAAGTGGATTATTAGATACAAGACAATCATTGTGATAATCGGCCAACTTGGCTGATGTCGTGAACAAGCAAATTTAATTTCATTCAAGTGAAATCTCAAAGAATTTGTTCTCGTAAAGCAAAATGAAAAATCAATCAACGGGCACACATGCATTGACCACATTCTTAATGAAAACTTAACATTTATCGACTTTTTATGGCAATTTTTGATGCTCTTTGATTGAAAGCATTTAAATACTTTAATTTTAATTGACATTGGGATTTCTTATTAATGAGAGTTAAATGTTAATGTACTTTCTAAGTAGTGATCTGTTGTATGTTTTGTTAATATATTACGTTTTAATTGTGTTCATTCAACTCTCAGGTTTTGTTCATTATAAAATGTCATTAAAATCAAGGACTTTTGTTATTTCTGATCATCAGTAATGTTTCATTAACCTAATGAATACTTCTAAAAACGGTTGTAGAAATATTTTGAAACATGCTCTGTAGAATGAATGGTAAATGTTATTCAATTATCTTGAATATGACGGTGATTACTGTAAAAAATGTCTTAGGCATTTTATATTATATATGCCTTAATTACTTATGGTTCAAACATGCCACCTGCCAACTGAAGTCACAACAGAGAAGCAAAATTAGTCAAATTTCAACAACAACAACAACAGTTGTTTGTAACAATCAACCATTTTATTACATAAGTAATGATGCATCTTTTACATTACAATAATATATATAGACAACAAAATACTAATAGTAAATAATCAACTAAACTTGCTCACTTATGTTACTAAATACATCAAAATCTTTCATAACACAACATCAAATAATGACATCAGAATCTGAACAGATACTAACATCTGTAATACATTATCAAAATACAAGACAACCCAAAGTGACAATTTAGTTATTCTTTCAGAATACAGAATTTGTACAAATTAACATGCTACTTCACAAATTGCTGAAGAATAAATATCAATTACAAACTGAAAACGTTTTAGCAACCAGACACAGTTACCAATCTTAATCATATGATATATTGTGGTGGTACAGTTGCAGATTTCACTATCAGTATTTATTATCACCCCTCACTTTTTTCATAATGTTAATTTCCCATAGGCAAACAGGGAACATTTTTACTGTTACACTCATTGTACCACGTGACTGAACATTTTTTTACTGTTACAGGGTAATAGCAAATTTGTAACAGTATTTTTTATTATTACCCCTCACTTTTTTCATAATGTTAATTTCCCATAGGCAAACAGGTAACATTTTTACTGTTACATTCATGGAACCACGTGACTGAACATTTTTTTACTGTCACTGGGTGATAGTAAATTTTTAACAGTATTATTTTTACTGTCACATGGTAATAGTAAATTTCTAACAGTATTTTTTTACTGTCACCTAGGTAACAGTATTTTTTTCAGTATTTTTTACTAGGTGATATAGCTTGCTATAGGATGCAGGTAAGAAAAATCTTTCAGGATAAAAATCAGAACATGCTATTACAGTACTTGATTGGCACTGTTTCATCATTAAAATATTACATTCAAATAAAATCAACCACTTCAATGGTTTTGCTCTCGACAACTTTGGACTGATAGTATACAATGTAACTGACTTCAAGATTTACAATTTAAGACAGATGACAAAAACGAGAAAAAAAGATAATGTATTGTGGACAGTAACTGTCAGTAGGCACACGTTACGTTTAAATAAATAAATTCAACATTATCAACCATTTCAACTTGTCCAAAGTAATAAAATATCAATATAGATAATTATGTACATTGTACATATTTACCTGTTTTGCCACAAATCAGTCACAGAGTGAAATTTCAAAAACCACAGCAAATAATTGTCATTTAACTGATTCTTCTCACAGCAAAAAAATGTACTGTAGAGCAAACCAAACTTGAGAAATAAATCATGTCAATGTTTGAACATAATCAAGAATAAATTATGTTGATGTTCTGAAGCAGACAATGCCTATTCAAATACTTGTTCAAGTAACTTTGTCAAGAACAATTTCTAAGTTTTAAACTAAAAGCATTCACATGATAATACCTAATTCTGTGTATGATATTGAGAACATAACATATTTTATGCAAAACATTTACAAAGTCAAGTTTGGATTAATTGCATTGTAAAGCAAAATTTGTACAAGCTAATTTTTAAGTACAGAAGTAACTTAATACTTTAAATATATGAAGAGCTAAATGTACCTGTACCAGGTAAGTTTGACATTAAGAATTCACAGAAAGCATTTGCACAAAAATAATATATTTAAAACAGTATTATAATCAGTACAATGCTGATTATAAATGCAAAATAAACATTACACTCTACCTGTATATGTTGACTTCTCTTTTTTCATATTGATCATCAAAATCTATACATCATTTACACCACTTATCTAGAGGTTCTCACATATAATTACAACTAATAACAAAAGTAGCACATTTATGTACAATTCAAAATATGATAATAATTTTAAGCACAAATAAAGTAGAACTCAAATCTTTTTCTAGACTTAGACAGGGTGTGCACTAACAGTGGTCCGCTAGCATGAGGCCACTTATTTTCTCTAAGGACTACCTTGGTTTAAAACCTGGGTATTCCGTCGAGCTATCTAAAATTTGGGTGACCTGAATTCTATAAATTTAAGTAAATCAAATAATAAAGCTTATAAACTTTTATTAGATCTTATGTGATGTAACCTGTATAACATTGTTCAATACATTTGTAAAAGTCTGAGATTCATACTTGTCTTGTATTCTCATATAGTGCACTCGATAGGCATCGAAATAAAATGACCAACATGTTTTTTATTAATTAAAATAAGGACTACCTATAATTTGCAAGGACTTCCTCATTTGCTATGCTAGTAGTCCTGCAGACTACATCTTGGAAAAGTTAGTGTCAAGCCCTGTAAATAGATATTTTATAAATAATGATACAACAGCAAGCCTACTTGCCATCAGTGTAAATTACTAACAGCTAAAAATTCCTCCAGAACTGATCTGATTCACTTCATTTTGACTAGATGCTTGCAGTAAAAGGGCATTTAAGTTACATATCAAGAAAAATCAAATGAAGCCACACAATTTTTAGTTGCCATGAAAAACCAAGTGAGGACAATGACATTTTAAGCAACCTTTACTGAACCTGTGCACCTAGTGACCTATATAAATTTATAAAACTGGACTCAGAGTAAAAAAATACATTCCATGTTTAATTATCACTACCACTGACTTCTCATACATATTGTTCAAACCACTAAGAAATTTGATCTATATACATGTTTTATTCATTAGCACCGGACTACATGTATATAATTATGTAAACAGTGGACAACAGACAGACAGACCCTTCATCATAGCCAACAAATAAACTACTTTAGAGTATGCTTCTAACACTCCATGAAAGAAAACCATCTGAAATATAAGTCTGAATATACCAATTTCATAACAACTTCTTTCCATAGCACTTTTATTTACCACTGCAGCATTTCCATGTATGTTTTCTGTAAGTACTATTATCAGAAAATGCTTCTTTACATGTTGGACAGGAGAATGGCTTTTCACCTGTATGGATTCGTTCATGACGATCCCGCCCATACTTATTATGAAATTTCTTCATACAAAATTTACAGCCAAAATTCCTCTCCATATGAATAAGAGTATGCTGTTTTAAAATATGCTTTGTAGTAAACACTTTTGAGCAAATACTGCAAGTTCTTTCCTTGAGGTCAGATTCTGGTGATATAGCCCTTTTCTGTTTTCCACCTTTCTGATTGGTTAGAGGATTCACATTCGGCGCCCCAACAAGACCAATACTGTGGCTGGTTAAAAGATACTTGTTTGGGCCTATGTTCACAAGTGGCTTTTGTTGGAGACCTGTATAGGAAGGTTCACATGGGGACAAGTTACTTCCTGATTGACTAGCAGATTGTAAACATAGAGTTGCTGAGCTCTGTCCTGGCACTTGACCAATTGGAATGAACAATAGTGTGCTTTGTTGAGCTTTGCTGGTTATTTTATCTGTAGTAGATGACTTTGACTGAGCTGCTTTTAAAGTTGACTGGTTCACAGTAATAGGTGATTTTGAAACCGACTGAGTGGATTGGGTCAAAGATTGTGTAGACTGTGTCACATTCAAACTGGACTGTATCACAGGTGTTGAAACAGATGGTAAGAAACTTGAAGTCTGTAAATTAGATTGAGAAATGTTGGCATTGGGAAATAGAAGTATTTCATCTTGCTGTGTATCAAGATAGCAGGGTTCACTAGTAACTGTAGGGAAAGGTAACTCTGGCAGGGATTCAACATTAGCTGTAGCATCTGTATCAGAATCTACCAACATGGATGACATGTCACAATAGTCATTTACAAGTGGTGTCTTCTTCTGACATTCATCATTGATATGTTTCTGACAATAATCCTTTTCACTGAACATTTTAAGACAAAGCATACACTGATAAATATTTTTCAATTTCTGTTCAACTGGCTGCTTTGGGCTTTTATTTGTTCCTATTTCATCTGTATACTTGTTCACACATGACAGTTTTATGTGTTCACTACAAAGTTTTTCATTAGGAAACAAGGCAGGGCAACGAAGACACTTAAAGAACTTCTTCTCATCCATATTGTCTTTAGCAGATGGTTTATTATTTTTACTACTGTCATGACAGAGAGATACAACAGCATCACTTTCAATTGTATCATTACATGGCCCTTTACTTTGAGTTTCCGAAACAGACACTGATTCAGTGTGATCATGGAGGGTTGAACATTCAAAACCAGATGGACTTGATGGACATTCTGAAACAACAGGTGTTAATAAGACGGATCTTTGCATTGAAGTGTCACTGTTTCTCTGCTGTAATGAAGAACTGGTAGATGTTTGATGTTTTAACTTCCCAACACCAGTACTTGTCTTACTTTCTTTAGTAAAGTGAGTGTTGATATGTCTAATACAGCCATGGTTATCAGCAAATGTCTTTTGACAAACATAACATTGATACGGACGATCTCCGGTATGTATTCTCTCATGTCGGATCAAACTTTGTTTCGTAGTGAGTTGTTTACTGCAGTATCTACACTTATATAACTTCATCATACAATGAAACTGTAAATGTTGCTTCAGTAAAGATTCTTGATGAAACTTTTTATTACATTTTTTGCACTTAGCTGAATATTCAGACGAATGCTTACCAAAAGTTGACCGTTTACGAGTATTTTTTCTGTCTGGTTTTAAGTCAGTTTCTTCTGGCTTGTTGAAATTAGTCTTTAAAGGCGAATCACATTCATAATTTGAAGAAATGCAATCCAAATCATTCCCGTCTGTCTCAGTTTCATTAGCTAGAAGCTCAGAATCATCAGGAAATGCTGTTGATATAAACTCATTATCTGACTCCAATGGCTTAGAAGGCATGTGTCTCTCAACAAAATCAGTTTGAAATTTTTCGTCCAAGCCTATGCTATCAATTAATGAAGGAAATTTCTTTTCTGGACTTCTGTCTCCTACTCTACTCTTGTCTTCCAAAGGTAACAATTCTCTACTGAATCCTGAGTCCAATAATCTTGAATCTTCAGACTCTTTGTCACTGACATCAAGTCGTAAATTGACATCTTCATCATAAATATTTGTATCAGAGTTGTCAAAATCTAACCTTTCCTTTGATCTATTTTCATTGTCGAACTTGGATTCAGCCTCAGACGATACGATCCCAAAATTACGCTTTTCAGTCCTATCCATGCTTTTCGAACTTTTCCTTACTTGATGCCTTTTCATATGTGTCTTACACAAAGTCTTGTCATAGAACGATTTTGAACACAAGTCACATGAATACTGTTTGCCTCCAGAATGTGTTCTGATATGCTTTGCCCAAGCACTGCTGTCTGAAAAAGAACGCTCACAGAAACCACACTTGTATGGCTTTTCCCCAGTGTGTATTCGTCTATGGCGAATGTAGCTATACTTCACAGAAAAGCGTTTGTTACAGAATTCACAAGTATACTTTTTGGCTGAATGAGTTAACATATGTTTTTTCATTTCTGTCTTTGTTTTTGATTGCTTTCCACAGATATGACAGGTGTAACCAGAATTTAAATCTGCATTTTTATCAGATTTTGTAGGATAGAAATGGCTAGTTTGATGGACTCGCAATGAATATTTCTCAACAAAAGCTTTTCCACAGAGATTACAAGAATAATTTCTTACTTCCAAGTGTATTTCCCTGTGGCGTTTCCAAGCATTTAGATCAGCAAATGACTTGTCACAAATACCACATTCAAACAGTTTATCTACAAGGTGATGTTTGTGACATTTTATATGCCTCTGATAGCTCTTCTTCATGGTAAATATTTTTCCACATACAGCACACTTGTAAGATTTAGCCATGTGTAATCTGTTGTGAGCATTCAGTGTTTTGTATGACCTGAAATTTCTGGAGCAAATTTTACACTGCAGACTATTTTTAGATTTCTTACTTTCCTGTACCTCAGCAAAACTTGCAACTGATGAGGCACTGTCATTTCTCTCAGATGCTGATAAGTCAGAATTCTGTACTTCTTCATAACTATCCTTGGGAAGGTCTTCAGTGAAAGATATTCTCTTAGAGTTTGTTCTCTCATGTGTTCTATGTGGAGAAAACTGCAACTGTGATGGAGATTGCTTGGGAAGTTCAACTTGATCTGAAATGATGATCCGTTCATTTTGATAATACTGATTTGATTCTTACCTAATGTATTTCTAGCACAAGGCCAACATGTTTCAAGTGAAAGAAAAAAGCATAATAAGAAAACGTTTGAAACTAATGGAGTATTACAAAGAAGGTATAAAAATTATGTAATCAACCTTAATCAGAATTTATTTTATTCAAAACTAATCGGTGTCTTCTCTTTACCTCTGGTCATTTACATAGTAAAAAATATGACCTAGGTAAACAATAAATCGTAATAATAATCAATATAATCATCTATGGTTCAGAGTCATACTCAGAAAAATAACTGACAGCCTTAAAATTAATGATATCATGACATATCCAAGGAATAAATGCAAAACTAGAAATGTGTCCGGAGCACACGAATGCTGTCTCTGAGAGCTAACTCAAAAGGGGCCATAACTCCTGTGAAAATGTCTTGATTTCAATGGAAATCGAACATTGCCTGTATTTTATTATATACATGAAATGACTCCATGAAATATTAAAGGATGGACGCCCGGACTGACAGGGATAACACGTCATGCCTTTCTACTGTTCGAATGGGAGAGGCATAAAAATTGCATAGATCGACATGAACTTTCTAATACTTCCATTAAAATATTTTTATCATTTAAATATGAGTTTCCTAAAATTAAATCCACAAAACATTATATTCAGTAATACGTAAAACCTACAATGTACATACCATCTTTTTGGTCTGCATCTTCTATTTCATCTCCAGAATTACACATCTCATCAGCTGAGCTTTGAATAATGTCATCTATTAACAAATAGGGTAATAATTATAGAAATAAGCAATCTTCATGCTTAATGTTGACATTATTCATAATTATACAATAAATAGTGTTGATTTTAATTGTAATAACAAATAATTTTACAATTTGGTATGTCATGATTTGATAAACTCAATAAAACATCATCAGTGTTGTTTTGAATAATTAGATTAAAATACAGTTAAATTTTTTACAATAACTTTGTGTAACCGGTCACATGACTTCCTAGTTCAAGTCAGTGGTTAGTTCACTCACATCTTTCATTGAGTGCGGATGGTTTCTGCTAAATTGCAATTTATTTGGTTATTTGGGTGTGATTGTCATATTTATAGGTAATGTTTTGTTATCTTTTCATGTTCTTTTAAAAAAGTACTTTTGGTAATAAATGCTTTTAAGATGATTAAGTAATTCATGTTGTGAGCTTGTTTGAATCTTCTATTTCAACAGTAAACTTGTATGACATTGATTAACTGTTTCACATAATTAATCATAATGATCACTATTATCCTTTTCTCACTACATCTAATTCCTTGTTTTCAGTAGCTATACTTGAAGTGGTATTAAAACATCACATGTGAACAAATTTGAGAGTAAATACCCGTTCCACAAACGGTGAGTTGTTGTATTGTATTTACATGGTTGCATATTATTTGTATCATGATAAATTATGTTTGTAATTATTTTTACTTTAATCCAGGCCACTAGATATTCTTTTTCAATGTAATAATGTTTGGTTCTGATACACAGATTTATATTTACAATATCATGTAATATTTAATATGTAATTTACTAGATGCTTTCATGTGTTTTCAGTGTGTAGGTGAAACTGTTATCTGTTAAACTCATTCACAATATAATACATTTGTCATTGTGCATTAGGAACCATAGATGAATATAAGATGAATCCACATTTATGAGTTGTCGTCCTTTTCCTGACCCAACCCATATTGTTACATTTATAATGAACAATTTATAATAAAGTAAATAAAAACAGAGGCATTAATTTTGCATCATACAAGCAATCAGCTGAAAGACTAAGTATCTATGAGAATTATTTCAACAAAAATAAGCTGATAAAAGAATTATTGATTTACTGCATCCAATGAAAACCGATAATATGGTTTACTCACCATTACAAAATGAAATGAAGTCTTGGCCGAGACTCATCTGCTTCCTTAAAAAGCATTCAGCTTTTTGTGAACCAAACTGCATGGATGTCCCATCATGACAACTAGCAGTAAGAACTAATGCCTCTTCACCAGTAGCTGACAATCTCTCAACCTGAAAAAATGTATTGATGTGGAAGTAAACAAAACAAAACAGTGTTCCCACTCACTTCTAAATTTAAACTTACCCCCTGGGTTCAAAATCTGGGGGTAAGAAAACTATTTTGGGGGTATAAACTTTTTTAAAATTAGCTTTACATTAACTTAGCAGTAATTAAGTGCCACGCTGCCTGAGGCCTCCTCCGAAGTCAAACTGAACTGTTTTACGTTTTGTGACATAATTTCAGACGATGCATAAAACATGTGTAGAAAAGGATAAACAAAGGTTAACACATAATGATTTTCCTTTATTTTGCACAACCATGCAGTGTTTGACACTAACTCAAGTTTGTCGGTCCAAGACTGACAGAAATCTCAAAGGACCGATGACATCCGCGACCAGGTTGGCCAGGGCGTCCGAAATATTTTGCAAATAGGAAATTCCATTCTTTAAATAAATACAAACTACGATGAATCAGCATAATCGCAGTTAACAACGTTTACCAGTAGCAGTGTTTTATATATGCCAGGATCAGGGCCGGAATTGTGTATCTATTTTAATATTTTAGACATTAGTCAAGACTGTGTTGCTTTATTCATTTTACAAATGTACCTATGATACTCAACAGGCGAATCAAGCAAACCAGTCCACTATATACTTGTTATAGCATTTCGCTATGGATGGCATTTTACTACGATAAAAAACAATGTATTGAATTCATTTATTTTTACTTTGCCACGTTTATGGCTCATGGATTTTCAGAAAATCCCAATTGTTTACACTTCTACATCATTCTTACGTGATAGCTGATTTAATTGCGTGATTTACGTAATATTTTACGTGAGTGGGAACACTGACAAAATAAAAATAAGTAAAAAAAAAGTTAAAATAAAGAATCCTTTTTGGAGCTAAATGTAAGAAATTAGATTGCATTATTAATAATTGGGCCTATAGGCTATACATTAACGAACTTTGCGAATCCATGTATGTATATTTTTAAGTCCTTGCTATAGGCTAGAGCTAAACATAAAATCAAGAGGGAAGTCCACGTCGAAATTTAACTAGGATCTAAAAATCAGTAATTCATCGAGCTTACCAATGCTTGCATTTCAAATTTGATGAGTTCTTGCAGGGCATGTCTGTATTCCGGAGACTGCTTGTGAATAATACTTCCCCGATTAATCTTCATATTTCAGCCAAGTCTCTTACCATCTGATAATTAAAATTAATGAAAATTTTAAAGAAAAAATGCAAAATAATTCAAACAGAAATGACAATATGCAGTTTTACCAGTATTTAACCTGACTTTAGATACGTCAAAGTTGTAAATATTTACTAAGAGCGTTCATTGATTCAGATCAATAACTATTTTGTTTCATTAAAAAGTACAGAATGCAATAGAGAAAAGCGACTGTTGCATTGTTTTTTTCAAAACACATAATCTGTTCGCAAAAACAAATTACCCAGTGACAATCACTAGTATCCCGTTAAATGTAAAAAAAGGTTAAAATATCTAATTAGGCATGGTGTTTTGATTTCATCTGTATCGCTGGACGTCTGCATTTAGCGGAAGTATATATACGACCGGATAAATTCTGTTCAACACGTTCTGTGCGGATTAGAACTTTGATAATAGTACGGAAAGTAGAGCCCTGTTAATGGTAATTAAACGCGTATGAGTGTTGGTCTGACAATCAATTAACATAGACATTTTCATTTATATAAGTCATATGTATAAAAATGTGTACTTTTAATGATAATTCGCGATATTGAAATTCAAAAACTGGCGACGTAATGAAAATATATAATAAATGCCGAAATATCGTCTATATAATAAATTCGATCATTCCATAGGTCAGTTTGCAGAGTAATAAGATAAATGCAATTCCTGATCACCGCGGATAAGATAATATTTATTTAAAGCCGGTAAGGCAACAACAGTATAACACAAGCCATCTATATAAGAACTTTTGAGCCGACTATGTAACTAGAGTAAACAACAATAACAAATTATATAAAAGCTGTAAAAACCGATGCATGTTTAAGAATATACAGACTATATACAAACAATAAAGCGTTATTTAAAAACATCTATTAATAAAATAAATAATAATAATAATAAACTAATGAGATATATATAATTAAGATATGGATAGTAGTTTGTATGCACATGGCGCATAACATACAAATATTGACAATAAAAAGAAGACAGAATATACAAGTTGTGTTTATGGAAGACAATGCCCCTGTTCTATGATATATATGAACACTAAATATTAACAAGAAACGTGACAATACCACGAAGCCAGGTTTTCCAAGGCTTTAATACCACAGTACTCTAGAATTCTGCGCCAAGGACTTATAATATATACATACATGTATGTATATAAGTCCATGTCTGCGCTAAGGCTTCATCAGTGGTTCTGTTTCCAGTGCGACTAATAAGTTAACAGTGACTATTACCCTACTGGCATAGAATGCAATCCCAAGCCTTGTTTCTATGTAAGCTACATCCACACAAAATTTCATCGCAATGTCTAAATCCTTAATTAAGTTATTCACCGGAAACTGATTTTCTATTTTTAATAACAATGACATTGACCCTGCTGGACCTAGATGCAATTCTGCATGGAAGCTACCTACACACACAATTTCATCGCAATATCTTAATAATTGATAAAGTTATTCACTGAAAACTGATTTTCTAGTTTTAGTATAGTGACCCTGACCCAACTGACCCCAAGTACAACCCCAAAGTTTTGATGCAAGGATTCTAAATATCTAGTTTGGTCAACATTGGTCATTCCAATCTTAAAATATTGACCGGACACTGATTTTCTATTTTTAGTAACAGTGACCTTGACCCTACAGACACCAAATACAATCCCAGGCATGGTTTTGATTCAATGATGCTAAATATCAAGTTTAGTCAACATTGGTCATTCCAAACTTAAGTTATTGACCAGACACTGATTTTCTATTTATAAATACAATCTAGTACTTCAAATACAATCCCAGGCTATGTTTTGATTCAAGGATGCTACATACCAAGTTTGGTTAACACTGGTCAATCCAAGCCTAAGTTATTGACCGGATACCGCCTGTTTGACGCCCGCTCGCCCGCCATTTTCGGTATTCTAATAACCAGGTTTTCAAAAAGTTTCGCAATAATTATATCAAGGACTTACATACATACATGTATGTATATAAGTCCTTGATTATATGAAGCTATAGAATTATATTAGGGTCATGGAGTGTACGCGCCTTTATTCACTTAATTAACAAGGCCTGTGCAATCCCATGAGATACTTACTTGTGTTCAGAAAACCAACAATAGTTTATTGCTTTTATTTATTTTTTTGTCAAATTGATTCAAGATTGCAATTTAACGCTCATATGATTCCATAATGAAGGAAGGGACTTGTCAGTATATGACGTCATTTGACTACGTCGTATGATTTGCGTGTATAGTCTATGCATTTTATGTGTTTGAAATTAAAATATCCTTATTCGTGTGCAAGCTCTTTCTTATTATGAATTTTCAAATTATTACCCGGGAGTATTCTGAAAACGTTTTCGAAGCGCCCCTAGGGGTAATCTGAAAACGTATTCAAGGCGCCCCCGGGGTAATCTGAAAACATTTTCAGATTACCGGGTAGGGCATTTGAAAATGGGGGTAATCTCAAAACGTTTTAATTGTACCCCTCCCGGTAACTTAAAAACGTTTTAAAATTTCCGGGGGTAATCTGAAAACGTTTTTAAGTTACGGGGGTATACTGAAAAGGGGGGAGCTTGAAAACGTTACACCGGTACAAAAAATACAGTCCAGTAGAGAAGATTCACAGTGTGTCATGAAACAGGTATGATCAAATCAAATAAAGGTTAACATTTCTTATCACAACTCATATCATAATTCAGATCTCCAATAATCATTATATAGTGGTATGAAAAAGTAATATATTTGTCTAAAAGCTTCGTAAAAATATTAGAGAAATTTGAATCCTTCATACTAGGGGGTCTTTACATACATAACAAGATGAACTATAACAACACGTTATAGGTAGACGAATTACAAGAAGCACATTGGTTTATGTTTTTTGTATGAAGTTGCTTTTTGCATTAAGGATATTGACTGTATATTTTATTCAATCCTCCATTATGGAGAGTATAACATATTTACTTGATATGAGTAATACACATATATTGACAATCATGAGTATTTGACAAATGAATAAATTCATGTATATAGTTCACAAGCACATGGTAATATCATACCCTACACCAATCAAATAGAATAAGCCCTAAATGTTAACAAATTCACCATAATCTGCCATGATACAACCACATTGAGCTTCAAATAGCATTTCAGATATCATGCCACACAACAGCATATCTAGGTTAAACATCACAGAGAAATGCCTGCATGATTTACTTACCTATCAACTATAAATAGATTCAGTCATCACCATTAGCCAATCAAATGGCCAGGATTAGCCAAACTAGTAATAGACACTATAAACTAATACATGCATGTACTCATAAGTATAATTCGTCTAGAAAACACCACTTTTGATTTATTTAGCGTTACCTCATGTATAATATTTTTGCATTCCTTTGATTCAATATCTGAACGCCTACGTGCTGGAATGTCACATTTTATGTACGAGGCCAACCCCACACCAAATATGTATAATAATAGCTTTATATGAGTAGTCATAAATGATAACCGAACAAGATTGACTGTTACAGAGTACGCTCGAGAATTCCATAATAGTTTAAAATATTTCGCATTAAATTCAATCTAGCAAGTCTCTAAACTGAAAGAATAAAGATTTTTTTCAATTCAAAAAGTGATTTCTTTGACATTTTTTCTCACGGTTTAATAAGGACCTTCGAAGACAACATTTTGTAATATGGTTAGGCCACAAGTCATCATTCCTAACAAATGTATCACTAGTTTCAAATTTTCAAAATCTCAGTATATCAGATCATGTGCGATTAATGTGCCTTATAGCGAAATAATTCAGGTCCGAAAGAACGAAATAAATTGGCGCTGGACAATTTAAATACACTGGCATAATAAAGAGCAATTTTAGGTAAAAAGTGTTTAATGCGATACCCCATTTGATTTATTCTTTGAACATTATACCTTATTCCCAACAGAATAGAACAATCTTGTAGTATTATTACTATTTATAATATGAAATGCGTGTCAAAAGAAAATTGAATTAACGAGACTAATTGAAAACATTTCAATTTTAGTAAACTTATGAATGTTTCATCCAATTATTGATGTTTTAAGTGCATTCAGATATTGCTCAACATGAGTGATGGGATTGTAGATAATGCATTCTATTTCTTTAAAGCAAATATGCAAATATAAAGATGTAGTATACCCTTAGGGAATTGTCCAATTATTACTAAGTTCGTGGGAATAGTAGATTTTCTCCAAGTTGAAGCTTTGCTCAATAAATCAACTTGATCATGGTTATTGTTCCGACAAATGTGATCAATGTATTTATGGTAATGGATTGTGGATTTTAGCATTAAACAAGTATAGAGTACTACAAACATGCAAGCGTACAAAACCATGCTTTGCTTTTACTATGTTTTTGTTTTCCAAATCATTGCATAATTTAATTCGGCGGGAAACTTTCAGCACGATGTTACAACCGTAGTAATAATTTATGTTAGCAGGTATAAGTGTCTTAAAATTGTATTTCATTTGAAAAGTCCGCGTGCTAAACTCCCCTGATAAAACTGTGTTTAACGCCACCGTTACTGGGGTACGCTTTGTTGAGCCGTATATGCCACACACCGAATATAACACTAGTTAAAAGTTCGACCGAATATATCACACGAATATGTCACCCGCAAAAAGAGGACACAAGAAAACGAAACTGACAATGGATACATCACATTTGTCATTAGTTTTGAATGAAAACCTACAGAGACATATATGTCTACATAATGTGAAGAAGCAGTTCAGTACATAAGGCGGCATAAGAAATGGTTTTATGAAACGTCTTTGATGCATACAATATGTCTAAGGAAGGAACATACGCTGATCGCCCTTTCTTGAACTACAACCACCCTTCAACAACAGCAGTATTTTCCCCACTGCAGGATTTAACTATTAATTTAACCTCTATACAGCAGCAACCCATCAACAAGAAGATACTTTCGCCACTCCCAAAGGGTCTTGCTCTGGAGAGGTTGCACTGTATTTTACGGTATTTTAATCACTTATTTAGATCTAGAGAATACAATGATGAATTTAGTCTGTCTGTCCGTCCATACTTTTACAGAATGGTCAGTATCAAGCGCTGTAGATAGCGCATATTCTGAGGCCTTTTAATTCAGTCATTTTTGGCAGTTATTGCCCTTTGTTTAATTTTACCTTATAATGCTTATGTGCACAACATTTTTTTGATATTTTCATCAAACTTATAAGCAAGAAGACTGTTACAATTGCCGGGTTCAGGAGGTATAATTTTCCACCTCATTACAATCATCATGTAACAGGAGTACAATGTAGGTGTCTAAAGCACAAATGTGTTAAATATGGGCGATTCTTCCATTTAAATAATTGTTACTCTGTGGAGTATCCGGATGGATACAGTATTTTAAAAAAACTTCTCAGTATTTTTCCCGTTTATTTAACATGTATAATAAAAGGGGAAATATATACTGAGAAGTTTTTAAATAATTGTTGTTAGGAATATCTCCTAGGGTATGAGACATTCTATATGAGCGATAATAGTTATCTCAAATGAAAATAACCCAATATTTAATATATTATATAATATTCATCTGTGAGACATTGAATTATCTACTGCTAAGGACACCAATAATGTGTTTAACCATGTTTTGTTTCGTTTCGTGTCCACTTCGGTATTCTTCTCTAATTCATTAATTATGTTGTTATTACTTTATATCTACCCTTTATATGGCTAGGTTCTAATTACAATATGTATAATATCATTCTGATAATGTTGGAATTTAAGAACTAAACAATTTCCATGACTACGGTACATTTTGTTTCAAGTTTTTAAAGTCGTATACATATACATCTTCTATACTTCATAGGTAACAATTTAATATTCATGAAATTTTTCTGTTTGATCTTTTTTTAAGCCACGTGTAAAATACGTGATGATCATCTAAATTTTTTGAAATACGTTTGATTATTTTGTTTACAGAACATATGACGAACACTACACATGTAGTAAAAGAGTACCGTGACATTTTACGTTATTTTCTCTCTTGAAGTTATTAAATTAAATATAGACTGGTGTGAACGTATGATATATTGTATTATGCAAAGTGAATTTTTTTTAAACAAAGGTTTTATGGAAAACACACCATTAGTAAGTGCATAAGAACTGTAATGATTGTATAATTGCTTGTTATGGCCCTGGGGAACCCCATTTAAAAGTTAAGATACGTCGTTGGTCGGGTAAAAGGTTGCACCTTGAAAATTTCAATATCTAAGTTATATGTTATTGCAAATATAGACAGTGAAACAACAACATTTTTCCTGTTGTATTATTCATATTGCACGAAGGTGGAAAACACATGATTATTTCTAATATGCACATTTTAAGTCTTCCACAAGTATAAAGTGGTTATAAAATGTGTCAACAAATCATTGTTAATCTGCAAATGGCTAACAGCGCATTGACTTTTCTGCATGTCTCAGGTATTGCTCACGGTAGATTTCAAAAACCGGCCCTCTTCTGTGAGTATGTAGTTGAGAAATATGAGCAAACGTTTCTTTTTTTTGTTTTTCAGCAATCCAGGTGCCCACGTACCCAACATTTCGTAATTTCCCCTGGATTCGCCCAAAGTGTATTCGTACTTTTTAACGATTTGGCCTAGGTCAATTCGTACGTTTTCTCTAGATTAGTGCCAAGTAAATCGTACTTTTTTCTCATATTCGTCCCAAGTCAATTCGTACATTTTCTCTCAATTCGTCCCAATTATTTCGTACATTTTTCTCTCGATTCGTCCCAAGTCAGTTCGTACTTTTTCTTCTATTCGTCCCAAGTCAATTCATATAATTTTTCTAGGATTCATCCAAGTTGATTCGTGCGTATTCTCTCGATTCTTCCCAAGTCAATCGTACATTTTTTTCTCGATCCGTCCAAAGTCAATTCGTACCATTTCATCGGATTCGTCCCAAGTCAATTCGTACTTTTTCTTCGATTCGTCCCGAGTCAATTAGTACTTTATCACTGAATTCGTCCCAAGTCAACTCGTAATTTTTCTAGGATTCGTCCCAAGTCAAATCGTACTTTTTCACTCGATTCGTCCAAAGTCAATGCATACTTTTTCTTCGAACTTGTCTCAAGTCGTTTTTCGTACTTTTTTCTCGGATTCGTCACAAATCATTTCGTACTTGTTTCTCGGATTCGTCCCAAGTCAATTCGAACTTTTTCTCTCGATTCGTCCCAAGTCAAATCGTACTTTATCGAAGTAATTGCTTACTTTTTTCTTGGATCAGTTTGTATTTTTTTCGGATTAGTCCAAAGTCAAATCGTACTTTTTCTCTCGATTCGTCCCAAGTAAATTCGTATTATTTTTCCTTCATCCGAAGTAAACTCGTACTTTTTTCTCGATTCGGCCTTAGTC
This sequence comes from Lutraria lutraria, assembly GCA_964023205.1. Taxonomy (NCBI): domain Eukaryota; kingdom Metazoa; phylum Mollusca; class Bivalvia; order Venerida; family Mactridae; genus Lutraria; species Lutraria lutraria. The sequence goes on along the minus strand of OZ026836.1, from coordinate 4,477,808 downwards.
AATTCGTGCTTTTTTCGGATTCGTCAGTATTAAAATCGTACTTTTTCTCTCGATTCGTCCCATGCGAAATAATACTTTTTTTCTCTCGATTTGTCTCATGTCTAATCGCACTCTTACTCGGATTCATGCTTTTATCTCGATTCGTACCTAGTCAATTCATACATTTTCTCTGAATTCGTCCCAAGCCATTTCGTACTTTTTCTCGGATTCTTCCAAGTCAGGTCGTACTATTTTTTCGGATTCGTCCCTGTATCAAATCGTTTTTTATCGGATTTATCACTTGTCGTTCGTTTAAGACTTACTTGGTTAATTTAATTTGTCCAGTCTTTAGGTATTTACAATCTCCTAGCAGAGTTGTCGTTCGTTATCTCTCACATACAGCTCTGCAACAGGCTCATGACAAGAATCTTGTCAAAACGGGAAATAATATATTTATGCACAATAGATTTATCTTTTATGAACAAAAACATTACAATAAAGCATAACTGGTTTTTAAAGTATCTTAAATAGGTTGGAAATAAATTAATTTGATTTATATCAACGGAACTATTTTTTGTCCGTTTACGCAGAACGTATCGGCTGATATAAAAAAATGGATTTTCTTCTATTGAAACTAACTGGCCTTAATCTGGCGACACAGCAAACAAAACAAACTAATTCTGGTATTTTGACAGGCGTTCATGTCGCCATTTTGGATCATTCAAATCATGTGAACAAAATCACATGAATCGGGCCTACTGTCCGAGCCTGTCATAGAGGTGAATGTATGAACCGGTGTGTAAGAGAGTAAAGTATTTAATGTCCTTGCCTTTGAAAGTCTGAGAGAGAAGAATTGTTTTTAAATAAAGCCAAAACAAGCATTTTCTCTTTGAGAACAGATTCGATCCTTTCAACACAAGTCTGCAGCATGGTCAACAACGCCATTCTTTTCGAAAATTATCTTGTTAAAGAATTAATTTTCATGCCTACTATTAATAGGTATTCATTTACAGGTACACAGTACATGAGTTGCGCCTAGAAAGAACTTCTCTGTAGCTACTATAAAGACCGTTTCTTCATCAGTCCTGACACTCAGGTTCTTTTAAATTTGCTCGTGTGGATGAATGTTAGCCTAATGCATATACAATGTACTAGTATTGGATGCTCGGTTGTTATTAACGGTGGGTATAACATAGAACTCCCTAAGGTTGTAGTGTACGTGTTCCAAAACCCATTCCATATATGTACTAATACTCATTGCACATTTTAAATAATAAGTGCATGAATGTATACCTGTTCTTACAGCTAGTGCTCAACCAACTTGTTAATAAGTTAATACGCTGAAAGAAGAGCAAAAGTGAAGTACTTCATTTAAAGGCGAGTTCTAAGTTGTAAAATTTTGTTGTTCCATTATTTTATGTCACAACGTATGTGATATATACGTTTATATTTTTTATTGCAAATTGTGCAGACGAATATGTCACATAAGATAGATGTCACTTTAAGGTCGAATATGTGACATATCAGTACGACTCAACACGTTTTCTCTCGGTTTGAAAGATACTTTCATGTCCAGTTTGAAGCTTTTTGTGTCCGTCACATTAAACTGGTTCTCGCTGACTATTATGGTGCATTTCAACATGGAACGAGAACCAGTCTATTTCTTGTTTCCGACGCAGTAGTTTCCCTTTATAAATAAAATAAAGTTTCCTTTTAAAAAGGAAAGGCTTGGCTGGTTGTTGCTGATAAAAGTTAGTTCTGATACCATAACTAAATTGGTTCATTTTATTTCGTCTTGTTGACCTTTTTAGTTATGGAATTGTCCTCTTTCAAAGTCAACAGGTAGTCTGAAACATCGGTATATTTTTCTATTTATAGATTTTCCTATAATTCATCGTACTGTACACAAGTTTTAAATTGCATCAGAGAAAGCGTTTCGCAAGTTAAATTATAGTAGGGGTGTATTTCATTAATTAATTAATCCTCCGCTTATTACCTTCAGCAATTATGTTGATAATTAAACAAAGAGCTAGTAAAGTAAAAATAATTGAGACTGCGTTAATATATCTTATCTTTTCGTGCCTTAACGGTTGATGGAACATGCCGATTTATAGTGAAACACCCCGATTTTACAATGAAATCGCAAATGTGTACATCAAGATCACGTGACAAAATTATTGGCGGCAATAGCGTTTCGCAGGTTTCATTATAGAAGGGGCTTCCTTAAATTCTCTTAAACAATCCTCCGCTAATATGTCTTTCAGTAATGATTAAAATAATTGATTTAAATATATTGTACATAGTAACAGAAAAAATAGACAGTTTTAAAATGTGAACCTTAACGTGTAATTAATGTTAATAGAACAAACCGATCTTTAGTGAAACACCCTGATTTCATAATAGACTAGCACAGTGAAGTTGGTACACTCAAGTCATGTGATACCGATTCACACAGTAAGCGTAAACCAATCACCGGACTGTTAACATATAGCTCTCAACCAATCGCCGGACTCTTAAAATTTTTGTGCACTTGTGCCCAGCTTTTGCATTGCATCTACCAGCATCTAGGGAACAAACGTAACCGAAAACAATACATAGGCTTGGAGCCGTAGCTCCAAGCCAAAAAGGGAAAATCCGGTTCTGAAAATCATTACATTGTGTAGTTCATACTGTTTATGTCCTACATAAATGACTCATCCTAGTAATAAATGATGTCTGTAATATTCACTGACGTGTTCAAGCAAAGCTTATATATAAATTGAGCCTATAAGATCTAATTTTATATTTTCAATTGTATACTCTTAATATTTATCGTCGAGAAAAGCCAACATTGATCGAGTTATTAAGGCGGCATTCGTTGCGTCTTAAATAGAAATAATTCAATGGAAAATATGGATCGCAGTAAAATAACAGAGATATTTATAATTTAATGAAAACTTGATACGGGGTACATTGTCTGAGTCTCTTATTATTATACACACACATATCAAACCCCGCGATGCTTCAACGGAAAAGTCTATTAGATTGATGTCAACCATTGCATATCTACACATTCGTTTTGTGTCTTATGCGTCGTCTGGCCCAATCTCCGGGGGATGTTTTAACGTCTGTTACAATATATAAGGAATATTTTCCATTTTAAGGCACATCCACGCGCAACCATAAATACATTGACTTTCTATGACACCAGTAAATATACATACGTTCAGTTACACTACAATTTCCATCGTAAAACAAACTTTTTTTACTGGGTTTCAACAGGTTGTGTTATACCATCCTTATCACATCAGATAGAAATAGCTAGGCCTATGGCTGGTACTTATAAACTGTATTCGAATTATTTATCCGGAATACATGAAAACTTCGTCATATTGTCTGACGAATGAGTTGTTTCGTATACAACTGTATAATGATGTTTAGATACAGAAAAAGTATGATCGTCCAAAGATCCATTATCAATATAGATTCAGTTATAAACCAAAGATATAAAAACATTACCGTAGATCTAAATATTTACAGAAAAAATATACAAAAACTACAAATTAACGATGTTTAAGTTGCAAAGGCTCAACATATTAGTATTTCTATCATGCAGCAGACATCAATGTTTAAACACCCATTTGAATGTTATTTAAGTGCCTAATATCAATTCATATGACAATAATTCATATACATTTACATGTTATAAACTCTGTATATTTATGAAAATATGTCATAATGTAAAACACTACCGTCCTTAATTTTTACTGTTGTAATCCGTATCCCTAAAATTTATCTTGTCAACCGTAAAACTGATAATGAATGTATTTGTATGTTATATTTATGTAACCTTGCTAAAACACTCTGTTTAATAATTGGTACGGCTCTCATCTATAGTTAAATATATTACTTATGATGCTACTGTAAAAATAGACTGCGTATAAGGAATAAACTTGTAATAGCCTGGATGTATCATTTTCATTAACACAGCCACCGTACTCTTCTTCAAGCACAACTATTTAGCTATCTTCAAACTAATAAATTATGTCTTTTGTGGTGGTAAAATTATCACCCTGTGAGAAAAGCTTTAATATTGTATTTAAAATCATGATATTATAATAATAAATAATTGGTGGAATGCCTGGGGATTGTTTTAATTCATAGAATGAGCTTACATAAGTTTTTGATTTTTGAAGCAATGCTGACTACTATTATCGTGATTAGTATCATTAATTTGTAAATTATATCCGTGGTAATTAATGTTTGTACGGGACAAAATGATAAGTATAAACTGAGTTACAAAGTATTAAAATACAATTATTTAGTATACAAAGAAGCATGGGTAATCATGTTACTTATCATCTCAGTTTATGTTGCTTCTCGTTAATGCACGCTTTTTTATGAGTTTGCAATAAGTTAGAAAACATTAAATCAATAGCATAATCCATTTTGATACACGACAATGTAAAATTATGTTGCATATTACACACTTTAAATATACAGAAAACTTTTTGAGGAATTTCAGTAGGTGTTAAAATGAAAATGTAGATGAGCAGTAAGACATGCCTAGCTGTCTGTAGGTCTTTGTATCACTAGTACGTAAAGGTTTCCTACAGATGACGACGGGTTACATGAATGGTAATCTTATTTTTTATCATATTTCTTTCCTCATCAGTAATATTCTATAGGGTAGCACTTGATTGTATTTGGACAAATCTACCAACAAAGATGAATTAATTGCGAGGCTGATGGCAGTTCAATTGTTGTTTTTATGCAAAAACATATTTGTTATGACAATTTCTGCTACATTTCCTGTTGTGATGTTTCCGTAATTGGCTTGAAGTGTTACTTGATTCACAGCAATCGCCACCATGAAGTCTCGAACATCAGTTTTTGTATTAACAATCGAATAACACCATGGTATAATATAACAACAATATCCAACTAGGTCGATAACTGGCATATGCTTTTATTGATTAATTACAGGAAATATATCAGCCAAAATCAGATCACACGCGATAGTTGACAATATTGTTTGCAAACAATCGGCCTCTTCTAGAATGGATTATACATAACGTTTGGGATCACTTATGCGCTTCGTTTAATAGATAAGAATTGATGGGGATGCATTTCCATAGAGCGGATTTTCCCTTGTTTGGTTAAATTTGGAATTATATCATAGGATATGATTGATGCCTTCCCGTCTTCGTGTAATTATGAAAAACTTTCTCTGTTTGCGATCAAGAATAATGTCTTGATCAAGAAAGATGGCAAAAGATGTGTGACATACTAGTATCTTGAAGTTTAGCTTCCGCTGCATTTATAGCCGTACCAATTATGTTGAACACTTTGCACCGTATTGTCAGGGACCTTTTGTTTGTAGAAGTATTTTATACACTGACATCTTTTATGTTATATTAAATCTTGTGATATAAATTATTTGTCTGCTGCTCAGAGAGTTCGGTATGAACATCTATAATGAGATTTAAATGGAAATCTAATCATTCTTTCCATCAGCAGAATGAAGAAAATGTTTCAGCCATTCTTCACATTTTGTTACCACAAGAGTTTAAGGTTAGATAAGAACAATATGACGCCAAGTTACCCCCCCCCCCCCCCGATTATGTATGTGTCAATTTTCTATACAGAACTAACCTATGGTAGCACTTTCTCCTTTCTGTTATGTCCCCCCTCTCATTCTTCTTTGTCTTCTCCTTGGAAGTACCAAGGACTCCATACAATATTATGTTGATACCTTAAAATGTAGAGTCCCTGGTGGTAAGTTCTTGTTTTAGGTAACAAAGGGACAGCCCACCCTCTGTTTGTACTCCTGATTTAGTTTTATCATTTTTTACATTTATTCGGTCGTTCATATCCGACACTTTTTGCTAAAAGAACGTGAACAGGAAACTCTTTACGTATGATTTTTCGTGATATAAATATTTAGCATGTGTTGTTAGTGTTCATGACTTGATTGCAATATTGTCATTTCAGAAGTGGTAACCGTTGTATCCAAGGTGTTTCATAATATATGATACCACTACTTTGGGTTATAACTTTTGATTGTTTTAATTAACCAATCTTAGTATTTCAAAACACACTTTAAGAAGATTGATGCAAATTTTTGCACAGAAAATTACAGTCTTATAACTTATTTTTTCACACAAAAACACTTCGATGCGACGTCCATTTTGTTTAAAAAAAAATGACGCTGAGTCTGTGTTTTAATTTTTCCACCGGTTTTGTATCTGCTAACACATTTACCGATTTTGTCAATCAAATCTCTTAACTAGCCTAAACATTTGAAGCTTGGTGGATATACATTTTTAAAGATATCATTGTTACATTGCTTAAGTCGTCGCCATTTTGGAAAACAAAGTTCTTATAAATGTTAAACGTCATTTCGTGAACGTGACTTTGAAGTTTCTTGAATTTTAACGTTCATCAAAAACTTAAGAGTCTAACAATCCAAACAGTATTTTAATTAACTCAGTATGTAAAGATTTTGTCTCTATAAGCTGTTATAATGGTATCAGATATAATCAATACGCTGTATGAATACAGAGTTGAATCGCGAAAGATTGGGAGTGCAGAAGTCCGATGTCGGTCATTAGTCCTGGCGAATTTCCTTTATTTTAAATATAGATTTGATGCGAAAGTTCGAAATGCGAAACTCCGAAAAAGGCAAAATTTAAGAAGAAAATGTGTTTTTGTTTTATGATGAAAACAATTAAGTTTGATAGTTACACAAAATTGTGTGTTTTATCCGTGTGCTAATAAAAAAATACATACATGCGTGTATGTTAAAGCCGTTATGTACATACTTACACACTTAGTAGTCGTATTTGTAATTAGAATGGTTGACACCATTCCGCTCTGTTCGTATGTTAAGAATGTCATTTATATGTAAATTTCACTCGCTATTTCAAGTCCTGGATCTGTCAGATATCTACCGAATATTCTAGAACTAATTAAGATATTTCGTCTAAGTCTGATTCAGCTTTGACGACAACTGATATGTGATATTGCACAGCAGTTAACAAGATTACTCAAGAATCGATTTGCATTTTTGTTTTTTGATAAGTAATTAAGTTGTTAAACAAGTCATCGATTGTTTGCAACTGACCCTGAGTACTATTGAAACGACCTGCTAGTGTACATGTGTAAATACGAGTAGAGAGCATCACAATCATGTTATTATTTGCTGACAATGTGAAGGTTAAAACATCTGTGTTTTATTAGATGTTCTATTGTTAATGCTTGAATAATTACATATGTCATTTGCAGACCCTTATGGTTAATATCCGACCGACTGTATTGACATGTTGGTATGCAGGTGATTATAAATGCCAGACTAT